>CAEFZX010031778.1:0-48258 GCA_903066825.1 Alfaro cultratus
TATTATTGCGTCTGAATGTATTATTTTTTAGTTTTATTGAAACTTTGTCTTTATTTTTATCTAATGACATATTTCTTTGATGTTGCCCCTTTTGAGCCTTAATTGAACCTCAATTTTAAATCAGATTTTGTTTCCTTGTTATTATTATTAGAGTTGTTGTTGTTGTTGTTGTCATTGCTATTAGTACCTTAATCAAATTTATGTATTTGATCAATTGATATAATAGTTCAACTTCTTAATTTATTTCCATTTTTAATCAGATACATTTTTATCATTCATTTGTGGAATTATTTATTTCTACTAAAGATAGTGTCAGTGGGGCTAGTTTGAAGACTAATCAGTCAATGCTCAATATGATAAGCCATAGACAATTCAAATATTTCACGGTGAACTGGTGGATTTGTAATTTTTTTTTTCTTAGAAATGCATACAGGATCAATACAAGTTTTAATAGATGATTTCTTCATTTACTAATTTAATTCTGAGCACTAAAAAGTATTCTATTTAATATGATCCATACAATGTGACAAATTAACGTGATTAAATAATTTGATTTTAACGTACATATTTCTAGTTTTAGCAGAATCATCTAGTAAAGACTTACTTATTGCATTTTAGCAGTTTTGACTCTTTATACATCAGACAATGTTTTTGCATGCCAGGCTCCCACACGCTTCAATTTTACATTCTATAGTCGTCACTTCAAGAGAGCAAAACCTTTCGCTATTTTCCCATTCAATTCATAAATCATTTAATGGTCCAATACAAGTTTAACCTCCTGCCAGCATCCTTTGGCTTTCCCACACACACGTCTGAGCCTTCAGTAAAGAAGCAACCTCTTCTGTCCCACATGAACAGTGGGGGTGTCTTCAGCTCCTGACCAAAAAAAGGGGGCGGAGCCTGAATTCCAAAGAGGAATGAACTTCCTGTAGCTACGTCACTTAGGGATCGGCTGCGAGCTGTTGAGCAACGCAGACAACCAGCGGAGTTTCGGGCTTGTTACGTTTGCATCTAGCAGTAAGTAAGACATTTAGAATTATTATTTTTGTTCCAACATATTTTCCGCTTTTTGTTTGTGTTTTGTTCTTTGTGTTGTATATTTCTTTTGGGGGTATTTTGTGGCAGTTACAAGCTGTTTCAAAGTTTTACAGCGATGCTCGCTTAACAACGGAAACTTTTGTCCCGAAGGCCGTGTTATGTGTAGCAACAAGTCCACGACGCTGGATTCCGTTAACATTACTCTGCTTCATATTTACATATTTTAGTAGGAAAAAAACCCAGTATCCTCTTTCTTTTTTTCAGCGGAGGTGAGGAGCTTCGAGCTAGAGAAAGTAGCCTTGCCTGTTGTCAGGTTTAGGCTGCGGGATTAAAGAGCTCTCCAGTCTCAACGCTTTCGTCGAAACTGCCTGTGGGGATTCATGCTGGATTGGTTAGCTAAATGCGGTACGAAGCTAAAATGATGCCGGTAAGATTGGATTTATTTACACAAGTTTTAACGCTGTGCTGTAACATATCGTGTCTGTTTTCCTACAGTAGGATCGTCATGTTCTGACGTTGTGAATCAGCAGGGTATTTAAATCCACGTAGTAAACTGATAGTGTAGCTTCTTCATAAGCTTTTGTTAAGTGTTTCTGCGGTGATCGGTGCTTGTGAGTGTGCTAGAGGACGTAACTTGCTTCTTAGGACATGTAGTGTACAAACCCACATCAGTCTATTCCCTTAGGACCCATACTTGTGAAGAGTGATCATCTTAAGAGCCTAACTACAGAAGCTTTAGCATTTGCATGGTCAGTATTTGGATATTAATTCTTCTTTGAGCATATATTAGAGCAGGGGGCATATGCCAAGTGTTGTTGGCAAAGGCTAAGCTTAGCTCTGGACTCTTGCCGTGTCATCACTATCATCATGTTCATCATCAGTGGTCCATTGCTTTTGCTGCAGTGTGGGATATAATTTATCAGCATCTCCTTGATGCATGTGGAGAGAGCAGTGGACAGCTAGGTAGGAAAAATTGTATTGAAATTTCATGCTGATAAATAATGATGGGCATATTTTATAGGGTGCTAAATGTCAGAACAAATGATTTTTAAAAATATATTTTAGAATGTACCATAAAAATGTTACATTTAATTCAGAAATTAGGGCAAAAATTGATGGCTGTTTCCTAGTTTATGCTGAAATGTGTAGCAACAGTTGCTCCAAAATCACAGGAAATTGTTTATGAAAATAAGTTTTAGATGTTTGTATGAAATCTTCAACAAATCAAATTTGAGTGTTGAACCTTTATAGTGTTTACTATAAATGTCTGTTTTGGGGGTTGAGTGACAGAATATTTTTTTGTCACAAGGACATTATGCACACAATTTCTCAACATAAACATCAGTTAAGTTCTCACAGGCCACTACTAGAGATCTATCCTGCTAACAGCCATCATTATTTACTCTTACTCTGAAGAATTTGAATTAATGAGTTACAGCAACATTTAATTTCCTTTTGGGGTTAATAAAGTTTTAAATTTGAATTAAGCTTAAAAAATTTTTATTATTTGAGTGTATGCAGATGTGTAAACATTAAATAAGCCATGGCTAGGTTGATATAAAACAGTACTTGTTTTCAGGTAACTAAAACCCAATTTTGTTATGCCAACAGGAATGGGGAGGAAAAAGTATTTAGAAGAGTCAGTGCAGTCAATTGCAAAGTCACCATCACATAATTGGAGCAAATGCTGCAGCCCTGCTGATAGTTAATGTTGCATTTACCTTTATTCACCTATTGTCATAAATGCTTGAAAACACAGCATGTGTTGATATATTGCCAATATATTTGTCATCTCAAAGCATTTTAAAGTCAGACAGGACTTATTTATGTTGAAGAATATATAATAGTTTAGTTTTATACATCCTACCATATAAGCAAATTTAAATTGCACACATCACAACATTGCCAGAAGTTGCCTCACGTTGGTATCTGGCAAACTCTGACATTGTGTTGTAATAACGTCACTACTATGATTATTTTCTTATCATAACAGCCTTTGAGTTATTTTTAATTAATTATCTGGCTGCTTAATTTATATTACAGAAGGAACATTTTGTCACTCTGGCTGTCTGATTTTAAAGTAAAGCCAGAAGATTTCAGCTTGCAATAAGCTGTATTAATTGTTTTTTTCCCCTAACATTTTCTTAATCTCTTTTTTTATTAATTAAAGTTTGCTTTACATTAATTGAGGCTTACTGTTGAGTAACAGGTTGTACAAGACAGAGTGATGTTGATTGTATAAACTCATCATGACACATCTTGCGTAAGCCCTTATCTTGATTAGCGTATCCTTCTTGGCAACCGAGTTGAATTTGAATAACACCTGTCGTGTTTATGACCTCAGCTTGTTAAGGGCTTGTAGTCAACATTGTTGCTATCGACAGGCTTCTCTTCTCTCCCCCCAATAGTAGGGATGGATGCTGCATGTGTTTTGATGAGATACGGTTTCCTCTGTTTGATTAAAAGAGAAATGGCCTGTGTTCATTCTTTTCTGATGGGAGGTATTGTTTTTTTTTGTTGTTGTTTTTTTTTTTTAAATTACAGCACCAACTAGTGACCCAGGTTGTAGAGGCCAGGGCTTGGGAAGGAGTGAGAATGTAGTGGCATAATTCTTGGCTGTGGTTTAAATGGGGGTGGGGGGTGGGGGAGGTCACTGTTTCCGGAACACAATAAAGCAAAGGAGCTCTTTAACACTGTGTGGTGGAAACCACATTGTTTGTGCCCCTGTGCCATGGCTGCACTCCGATAAGGGACACTCACCCCCTTTATTGAACCATAGCATCGTGTAACTCATTTACATCCGAGTTGCGGTTATCTCTGCTTAAACAGCTTTGTTGAACTGCTATTTGTTGTTCTTACATTTAGGCTTGAATTTATTCTTGTTTATTGACTAATAATTTTTGTCAAGATAATTTAAAGGAACAATTGTGGGAGAACAAACTTAAAGAACATAATGTGCTATGGAAAACATTTGGTTTGTTTTACAAATGCAAAAAAATCCTGTCGGTTTCCTATTTCTTTCCCATGACAAAAGGCTGCTTTGTTAGTAGATTTTGAAGTTGATAGTTGATATGTTTGTGTACATATTTTGGCTATCACTATTCCATCACACATTTTTACCATTTCTCAGTTACACTATCTGCTGTAGCAGATTGTGAAAAAGGGGAGTCATACTTCAGGAAGTTGTCTTTTGCTGTGTGTGTCAATAAAAACCTGAGCAAGGTTTCACCCTGACATCTACATTCCTGTTAACTCTGTGGAAGAGTTGAGGTGATTTCTCAACTACACCATGTGATAAACAAGGACATTACATGGATAAATGGACCAAAGGACTGTTGGATTTACATAATCTTTTTCTGAAATAAAACAGTAATTTCACCCTTTTTTGTGACACAAAAACGTGGACTCTTATTGGCCAGTTCTGCTCTCTTTCTGTTCAACAACCTCATAAGGTACACTTTGTGCAATTATAACACTAACCAATTAGTATTATGGAGTTCAACCAAAACACTTTGTTTAGGAAGTAAAAGAGTAACTATTTCTGCTAGTTTTGTCTGCAAACGATTAACTGAATTCTCATCCAGGATCACTGCCTCAGTCTCAAAGATCATCAGCAGAAGCGAGATGTCTTTACTGAATATGTTTTAAAGTGATAAGTCAGCCGATTGTTTAGAAGTGAATGATGAACGTGTGTTTTTAGTAGGCAATATGATGTTGAGGAAGCCACATAAATAATAAGATTTTCTCTTACATTTGGAAAAAAAATTAAAACAACATAGATGAGTCATAATACGTAAAGCTGCTATTAGCATTTGGACATGGGTTCCAGATTAAGAATCATTTGTCTCCAGTAATTAAAATGTAACTATTTTTTTTATTAGTATTGTTCACTCCCTTCTTGTAAAACTGGCATTCGCTTGCCAGGTTTGTGAACACTAATTTTATATCAACTATACTTATATCAGCCAGTCTCTATTGCTCAGTACTCTGCTTGTTTTTATGTTTTGCTGTTCTGTTTTAAAATTTGTTATAAATTTGTTTTGCATGTATTTGCTTTTTTTTATTTTATTGTGATTTTTATTGATTAGTTTCACTCTTTAAAACCCTGAGTAAATTTCTATTTTTAATTGGTCAATCAATGAAATATTGCTCTGATATTATTAGTAACTTATTCACCGCTTAAAATTGTCTTTTTAAATAACTTTTGATGGTTTGGAATCACACTGGCTATGAGTGTGTTAAGAAACACTCTTCTACTACAGACTTTAGTCGGAATTCATGCCATCGTCCATGAAGATGTTATACCTGGAAACTGGAATAGTTCCTGCAGCAGGAAAGGCCATTTTATCCTACAGTCGGCAGTTTGCCTTCTTTACTCAATTTTGCATATGAAAGATTACATGCCACAACGGCATGATTAAGTGAGTTCATAGGGAATAGTGATAGCTAAGTCCATCTCTCCCATTCTCCCCAGCTTATAATATTTTACATAAATTAAAAAGACTTCAGATATTTAGTATTCTACAATTACTCATACAGTAGGTTATTTTCTGAAAGCTGAAGGTTTTTGTTGTGTATTTATAATAATAGTCATGTTCAAGACCATCTGAGTAATTTTGTTTCCTGTGACCTTTGTCTTTTTCAGAATCATTTAGTTCAGCAGTCAGGGCATCTTCACAAAAAGTAATAATTCTCCTCTGCTTAGTTTCGACTCCATTTTCCTTTATCTCCCAGATTGCCTCTAAATGGGAACCGTCTCATCACGTAGACCAGAAAGGGGAGGATATTGCGAGAGTGCAGATCATCAAGCGATAGGCTGAGTGCTGCAGTGCAGAGCATGAATAGAGATTGTTCAGACTGAAGTGGCACAGTTTGTTTTAGGGTTGTATAAATCCCTCCTTGTTTTTGTAAATGCTGCAGCTGAACGATGGCAAATGGATGTTTGGAGTCCATATACAGTCTGCAGTTTGTTACTCCTGACCTTTTCTCCCTCATTGCCTCATCCTCTTGTGCAGCCCGCTGTTCCAGTGAGTAGGTGAATGAGATGAAGAGAAATAATGCAGAAAGCCATTAGGAGGGTTTCTCTTGCCTCACCTTTCTGAAGGACTACTATGCTGGAAGTGAGTCAACTCTTGGAACTGTGGAGCGGACACACACATACACAGACAAACACTGCTGCAGTGTGTTAGAATCCCATAGATATTGGATTCAAAGGTGACTTCATCAACAAAACGTGGCTGATTCATTGGCTTTGCGAGTAATTGAAAGCATGGATGTGGACGTAAAGCACAGCAGTTGTAGAGCGAAGAAGCTTTAGAGATGGGTTAAATTATAACCCCATGTTATCTTTTACAGCTGTAAATATGCCTCTTAATGTCTCCTATTTAATCAGTTTATTCACCAATTGGCATTAGATAGTATCTTGGGTACAAATAGTAGTAAATCTCAATGTATTTAATTTAACTTAAACCTTTTACGGACTACCTCCACGCTCTTTTAATGTGACAACACAACTTCGGAGCAACAATAAATATCGTAGGTAAAACGGAGTGGAGCTATTAATGTTTATATCGTGTCTAAGTAAAATGTGATTTAACATGTAAAAGAAGCCATAATATGCTTTATTATTATTGTCACATTTAAATTATTTTACCTACAGCATTTATTAGTCTCATTTGCTTCATAGAGGAATGATAAATCTAACACCACTCTTTCAGCCTGCTGAGCAGCTGGATGTAGCAGGGGCACGGAAACGGAAAACAATTACTGGTTGGGTGTTGGGTTTTATCACAAACATTGAGACTTCTGAATAGAACGAATTTGGAACGTCTTGCTGGGCGCTGTTAGCTTCAACCAGCATGGGTTTAATAAAAAATATCAGGGATGTTTAGATTTAATTTTAAACACACGTCTGATCCCACAGATGTGTTGCCTCTTACACTACACTCTATACAAAAAAAATACTGTCACATTAGCCTTTTTGTCTGACATCTCTGAAATTTGTGTAGTTTTGAAACTGCACGATAACTCCTTCTGTCTAAGAAAGACACAAATTATGGGTCATCTGTGACTGGATGGGTTTTGATGGTCTGGTTACTTTGCTATTGCAGAGCAGTTATACTAAAGCCCTGTCATTAGTGTATCTCTGGACCTTGTGAAACTGTCCAGAGATCAAAACAGCAAACCATTTTGATCCATCTTATTCAATATGTTAGCTAATGGACTATGATCTTGAAATGAAGGGCAATAGAATTGACTCCCAAGGTTCTGAGGTGGAGCAGATGGATTAATAGACTTTTAGAATTGTTGGAAGTAATTTATTTTATAATCCTGTAGACTGGTTGGTCTTTTTTGACGATAAAGGAGTGTGCCACATATACTGTACATGATTGAAAGTCTTGTTTAGATCTGTAATAATTGACATTTCTTTAACAAAACCCTGCATGCAGTCACAAAGAACATGACATAAATCACATCTTTATCAACTTTACTGCTCAGCCTTACAGCCGCTTCATCTTATAAATATGTATTCTTGGCAGAAACACTGACAAAAAAATGGTGTCTTAATACAGTAACACAGAACAATTGAGATGGTGTATTTTTGATTTTCAGTCTTGGAGCCTTTGAGCTCCTTTCAACAGGGAGCTTAAGCACTGCCAGCTGCAGTCTTTCTGCTCCTCTAGATGTGTTCTTATTACAGCACCTTTTGTCTGTGGGTTTTGATGTTGTAGCCTTTCATCTTTAAAATACACCCAATCCTCTCTGTCTCCTCTCCTGCAGAGAGAGGTCCTACAGCTGACCTCCAAGACTGTGAGGTTTTGTTCTGTCCAAGATATTACAACTTTCCCTTTAGCCCAGGTACAGCAAAGTGATCCAGATAAGGAATTTCTGGATTACATTGCATAATATATATTATATAAATCAGTTATAATATATGGGCTATATTATATTATGTATAGGTTATTGCTCTTGTGCATGCTTGAGAAAATAAGCTTGCTATTGTGTCTCAGAGACAGCAAACTGGTAAGAGGTTATATTTTTATATAGCAGATTAACATAATCCATGTGATCTATCCCCGGTGACCTTTCCTTATAGCTGCTTCAATTCTAGATAGCCAGAGGACAGGCTGCACATTTCTTTAGATTGGCAGTCATTTTCATTTTGTAATTCTTTACTGTCACACCAATGCCAAGTGCTGGGAAATGGCTTCGACTTTGCTGATGCTGTAATAGAATTAGCAGTCTGTTGCCTTAAGAGAATAGCAGAGGCTGCATGCACCTTCTGCATTCCTGGGCAATCTCTCAGACAGGAAGGAAGTGCAATTCAGCTTCTGATCCGCTCATTTGCTTCATATCTAATTGACGGAAAGCAAACGAAGCAAATCTCAGCCAAATGTTTTCGTTTCCAGTCTGCATTAGCTTTGCCCAGCTCTAAGTTGCTTCAAAGCTGTGTGACACTAGCGAGGCTTTCTGGTTATCTGCAGAGTAGCTTTTAATTTGCCCTGCACTGGGACCATCAAGCTGTTATTGAGCTGTTTCATTTTGCTTGGTGTTGTCTATGAATATTTAATGCTCTCAATTTGTCCAGCTCAGTCAAAACAGGGACTCCAGATGCTTTTTTTTCCCTTCATCATGCATAGCAAGGCGATGTAGTACTTTTTTTTATCATCAAGTGACCCACAATCTATAATAACGTGAAATAGTTTTTAAAAATATTTGCTTTTTGCGATGTACATCTTATATTGATTTTACTTTTTAAAAAATACAAACTCTATAAAACTAACGCAAATTCCATACGTGAATGTAAAACTTAAGTAAGTATCATTGGAGGGCCTCATTATTATGGCTTCATCCACAGGGTGCATGATAAAGTTCTAACTCATCTAGAAGGTTTCTGGGCCCGGTCACTGTTGGCCCTGGTTCATTACCTTCAGCACTGGAAAGAAGCTGCTTTCGGTGTTGGAACTGCCACCCAACACTATTCTCCTATTAATTCTTTCACCTTCTCTCTCTGTCAGTCCACCATGTTGACACAGGCAGGCCATGTGTTGTATGTCCTCTGGGATGTTGTGAACTGCTTTGGATTGCTTCCTTTGGAACTTAGACCTTTTACTGTACGATGACAATGTGGGACGTAAAGTAATTTTCAGTCACGTTGAGCAGAACCATGTCAGAATCACCAAGCAGCCTTGGTTCTACAGGGTGATCTTTCACTAAAAAGGAATAAAAGGTTAAATCTGGTTACAATAGTCTGCATCACACATTGCTGGAAAGGATGATGCTCTCTGCTGACATTGATGACTCACCAACTCTGTCAATGGAGTCTTTTCACTGACATCTTTATTAAGCAGTCTGGTCGGGTCAGGGCCTTTGACTCAGCATGCTATTCTCCCCTCTTCCTTGCATCGTCACTATAAACCAGTTTTTGTGGTACAACTATCGGAGACTGGCACCAATTCATTCACTCAAGAACCTAAAGCTTCCAGCTTGTTAGAAGCTCATTGTGCTTGTGATTCTGTGGTATAAAAGAAAACCTGATTAGTTGTCATATTAACTTATTATTCTAGTATGTTAGTTTAGATAACTTCAGACTTTGTAAACTATAAACTACATCAGATGCTTTTCATCCACCATGTTTGTTTTGAAACCGTAGCTCAACCATAGCCAGCCATTAAATGATGGCAAATATGAATGAATTCAGCAGCGTCCAGTAACATACACAAATAGCTCTGCAAACTACAGTCAGTCCTCTCCTCAAACACGAAACATTTAAGGAGAACTGTTGTTGTTAAAAAATAAACGAGAAAGATAAATTAATAAAAAGATAAAAATAGCAATTTGGGTGGACTTATATTGTCAGCATCAGGGATTATGTTTGAGCTCTGAGCCAGTGGAATGATTCACTTCTGTATCAGTTTATAGAATCAGTTTTTATCTGTAGTAGCTGAAGGCTTTCACATTCCATCCCACTTTCAGGTGTGTGTAGGTGATAACTTTACATCTTTCCCATAATACATATTGATCTACAAGTCAAGCTTTTCCAGAATTAGCTGTGTAGAGCCGGTTTTCCTGTGTTGGGTTCCAGGGATCTCTCTCAGGGGTTAGTTGGAGTTAAGTGCAATGGTGTGAAGTTAAATGGAATTCTGGAAGTTTTTCTTTTTTCTTTTTTCTTTTTTTTTCCTCCTCCTGAAAAATAAACAGAGCATAGAAATGACATACTGCTGTTGAACAAATAGACATTGTATGCACACACTCACTGTGAAAAGTTGACCCATAGAGGAATTCTGTTCCAGTTCTCCAGGTCTGTGGTGTTTTCCTTGACATCATCAGCTCCACTTGGTACCAGGATCCTTACTCTCATGTTCCTGTTTAAGTTTTTTCTGCCTAACATGCTTGGCTAACTACTTCTCCCTTCCTCTGTGTCCTTTGCACAGATGTTCTTGACTGTATACCTCAGCAACAATGACCAACATTTTTCTGAGGTTCCCGTTACCAAGGAGACACTGTGCCGAGATGTGGTGGATATGTGCAAGGAGCCTGGGGAAACGGATTGCCACTTATCCGAGATGTGGCGCGGATCTGGTGAGTCAGGAACAGAAGATTTTTCAAGTCTATTATCCTCGCAGTTGGTTTTCATAAAGATGGTTTGTTCATTTGAGTTGCTTCATAAGAGCTCATCTCAGTATATATCTGCAAAGCAAATTAGGTAGAAACGATAACCACCCTGACTTGAACAAATCACCTTCATATCTCCTACATCTCCAAAGCAGAAGGTGGAGGTGGGGGGAGGGGTTATAATTTCAGCCTTCTCTATCCCCTATCTGAGACGTAATGACTATTCAAAATCAGAACTCGAGTAGCAAGGTTTTCGAGCCGTTTCCATGGTGAGGCTTCAATAAGAGTGAGACAAGTGGCAATTATTGTATTCGAGTACTTCCACAAGTAGTCTGAAATGAAATCTCAGGATCATGAAACAGCAGTCTCATTTTGCAGTTTTCTACTGGCCACTTTAGATTTAAGATGTTAAGATTTAGATGAAACACTAATAATGATGCAATTATTATTTGCTGATTTATTTGGCTGTTCTGCCATTATTACGGATCATTTGATTGACCTCTGCCTGACTGCGATGTAACGCCCCTTGTGCAATGAAACAGGCTTAGATCTGCTGATGAAAATGTCACAAGAATTGTTGATGAGCCCTTTAGTGCCATGTCAGCCGAAAAGAATGAACAGCACACTTTTTTTTTGCTAAGTTTGTGCCAAGAGACCTTATTAGGATGCGCCTTTTAGTGCAGGTCAAACAATATTCTCTAAGCAAACACCATATGTACACTTAACCAGCCTTGTTTTTGTCACGTTTAACTTGAACTCCTTTTTAATGTTCTCTAATTTTTTTTCCCCTCATTTTTGTAATTTGTGTATAACTTCTGATATCCTCTGTTCACAGAGAGACCTGTAGGTGATGGTGAGCGGATGTGGGATGTGCTCAAAAGATGGGAACCGCACAGAGGGGAGGTGCGCTTCTTTCTGCGCCACAACCGCGCACCAAGCAGAGAATCCGGTACGTTTCAGTCTGTAAATTAAAGATAAGTAGAGGTGTCAGTGTTTGTTCTCTTCTTCTACAAATTAAACACCATTGTGCAAGGGATGTTTGACACAGAGATTCTAAATACCAGAGATTGCTGCAGTTTTTAAGTACAAAAGTCTAGTTATTTAGGAACTTTCCAGACCAAAGATTGCTCCAGACCAGTTTACTTTAAAGGGACAAGATATTTTTAAGTGAGTTTCTGTGAAGTTACCAGTAATGTCTCTCTTACTTTTAGTATATGAGCTAACATTACGCAATGACAGTCCATTGAAAGCCTAAAGTTTACTCCAGTCTTGGTAGATTTGGAGCAGACTGACGATATGCAGCTGGTCAGGTGGGTTTTACAGCCAACAGCTGCAGCTTTAGTCCACAGAACAGCAAGCTTAGCCACTGTCTCTCGTAGAAGTATTTACAAAACTTATGCATCATTATGTTCATTGTATTCTATTCATATGAACATTTCCTTTTTTAACTTGTTTAATTGCTTAATTGGCTAAAATCGGGGATCCTTGTCTGACTGGTTGTTTGTTGACTGGTTGTCTTTCTACTAAAGCCAAGGAAACTATTACAGATAAAAAATATTCTCTTAATCAAATGAATATCTGAACACTTTAGCAAGCAAGCTTTATTTGTATAATCTTTGAAGCTGGATTAAAACAGAGAATCTTGGTCATCTTTGCAGCCTGTTTTTGTTTTCTTAAGATAAGAAGTATCTTATTGGTTGTTGACTGTCTTCTCAGCTTCTGGTTGCGCAACTAAGCCCTTTTACCCCTCACAGCTTGAGTCTAGCCATGGGATTAGGTAGTTGTTTTCCCTTCCTGTTATCTTCTGCTGGTCTTGTTTCCCACACTGTTAGCTAAGCTTTTCTCTGTCCTTCCAATAAGGCCCTGGATTACCTTTTTGGTTCACTGTGTTTATTACTGTATGAGGTCAAAACAGTAAACCGGAAGAATATGATAGAAACTAAGTGTGTTGGTTGAATCGCGGTTGTACTTTACACTTAGATAAGAACTGAACAAATTTTGTTTTATATTCAACTTATTGTTCATGTAAACCTAGAAGCAATTAAATGATAAAGATCTTGAATAGTGGAATAACTTTGTTTTTGTCAATTCGTAGTTTTACGACTAAAATTCAAACATCCAAAAAGCACTGGATTTTGTCCCCAGACTTTGAGGCTTACGTATTCGTTTAAAACCTAAGATTATTGCAAGTTACAAGGAGTACTTATCCCGCCTGGTGTCCAGAGGAGCAGCCCAGCCACTCTGTTTTAACTGAAGCATGTCCTTTTGTGCAGCAGTGTTATTGAAACCGGAGTGTTTCACTGTGTGTGTGTGTGTGTGTGTGTGTGTGTGTGTGTGTGTGTGTGTGTTTGTTTGAGACACAAACAGGCAAGAATCCAAGAGGAAGTTCCAATCATTTTTTTTCACAGCTACCCGTAAAGGCCACTGGTTTAAACAGTTTGGCGTCGCTAAATTAGAAAAAATGGGTTACTTGAATGAAACACTTCCACAGATTGTAATGCCTGAAGTCTTTTTTGTTTTTAATCCTGTCTGTCACACAGGAGGGTCAAGAGGCCTGGATTCAAAGAGAAATGGAGTGAGAGCTCCCCCTGAACGAAGGATGGAGAATGGGGTAAAACAAATTATTTAAGATGGGCAACATAATTTTACAATACTTGAATCTAAAACAAACCAGTTTTATTATATGAAGATTAAAACTCTTTGTTACTGGCTTAATTCAGTGTTTGTTTGTTTTTTCCATACTGAATTTCTCATTCATCTTAGGTTTCGACTCCTCGGATGGATATGACGTTAGCCGAGCTACAGGAGATGGCCGCCAGGCAGCAGCAACAGATTGAAGCTCAACAACAGCTGCTTGCTTCCAAGGTGCACAAAGCTGTGCTGGGAAAAGGAGTCGAAATAATTTAGTTGAGAAGTGGTCAGGATGAAAGTAAAAGCCAAAATGATGGGGGGTATTATTGAAAATGGAGCTCAAGTAGCAGGTGCTAAAAAGTCATGTGTACTGCTGAATTTGAGAATACTAAGAATGTATTTGGTGGTTGTGACAAAATAGTGGGTTGGATTGTTAATGATTGCAGGATAAGTTTCTGGTATCTGCAAAATCTACATGACTTCCTGCTGGTAGTTGAATACATCTCCCTTCTGTTTTTAATGACCCGGTTCCCTATCCTGGTTTGGATTTATTTGTTAGGCTTATGCTTTTAAAGATCTGTAATATAATTTAAGCACCTCTAAGTTTGGTGCTCAGGCGTTCTAAAATATTACCATTCCATTATACGTAGTGAATGATGGTAATATGTAAAAACTTCCCTGATGCTCTGGACTCGTGATCTAGGCTCTAGTATAAGCCTGAGGATGGCATGGGAAGCCAAAGAATGTGGCTTCCAAGCAGGCATGTACACTTCACACACATCAACAAACAGGGTAGCTTCAGCACACATGACCTGAAGATTTCCAGAATATTGAACTTGTTTAACAGAATTCAGCTATTAAAAACTGATGAATGTTTGGATGTTAAACACCATTCATCTCGACTGCTTAACAACATTGAATAAGATCAATCTCCTGTCTTTTAACTGTAAAGCATATAGTGAGATATTGTTTTTAGTAACCACTAAATGGAATGGTGTAAAAGGATATGCAGATAAATGTATCTAAAAACTGCAGCTGTATTAAGTCAGTAATGTTTTCAGTGCAAAGCATTTTAACAGTTTGTATCCGTCTGGGGATTCTGCTTCTGATGATGCAGCTGGTTGAACTGTGGCCAGAGACCGGTGTTTACTTTTCATTATTCCAGTGGTGTTTAAAACAAAATGTCCAAGAAATGGATGTAAAGTTTCCAAGAGTACACTGTGTGATGTTTGCCCCTGTAACACTTTCTTAATCTCCCTTCTGCAGGAGCAGCGGCTGCGTTACTTGAAGCAACAGGAGCAGCGTCAGCAGCAGCAGGCGTCTGAGCAAGAGAAGCTCCAGCGTCTCAGAGAAAATATCGAGAACCAGGAAGTGCGACTCAAGAAGGTCAGGGCTCTCAAGGGCCAGGTGGAGCAGAAACGTGTCAGCAATGGCAAATTAGGTGAGCTTAGAGATTTTTTTTTGTGTTTGTTTTTGAGAGAGCATCTCAGATTGAAAGCTTCTGTACTTATGTTTCTGTTTGCATCTTTTTCTTTCTCCTCTCACTCCATTTCTGCAGTGGAAGAAATCGAGCAAATGAATAACCTTTTCCAGCAGAAGCAGAGAGAACTAGTGATGGCCGCATCCAAAGTGGAGGAGCTCAGCCGGCAGCTAGAAACGCTTAAAAACGGCAAAAAAGACAACATGCACGACAATCAAAGCTCAGTGGCAGAATTGGACCGCCTTTACAAGGAGCTTCAGGTGTGCAGAAATAAACCGAAATGATTAAAAGTTAAGCAACCATAATTTATGTACTTAAATAATGATTCTTATTTTGCCTGGTCTGCCTTACTGGTTAGCTGAGAAACAAGCTCAATCAAGATCAGAACTCAAAGCTGCAGCAGCAGAGGGAGAATCTAAATAAGCGCAACCTGGAAGTGGCGGCCATGGACAAACGGATCAGTGAGCTCAGAGACCGGCTGTGGAAGAAGAAAGCAGCTCTTCAGCAGAAGGAGAACTTGTCTGTGAGTTTCATCATTCCAAATCTTTCCTCTTCCATCTTTGACTTTCTGTGCTTGTCGTGAGCTGCGTTTCCATTAACCATGAAATTGCGCAAATTGAGGTCATTAAAGTAAATTTGCACAATAGAAACACGGCAGTTTCAAAGTTTTTGTGCTAGGATGAGGTGTAGGTAGGATGAGGACTTATTGGGTGAACAAGCTTATTCACATGAGATTTTAATTTAATTTCTTATTTAATGGAAACACCGCACTTACAAATTTGTGTGTTTTCGACAGTAGCAGAATATGGACAAAGATTTGCTCACATTTGTAATGGAAACACAGCTACGTTTACCAAAAATCCTATTTGTCACAGATCTTCCCCTAGTGCCCTTAAAGTAAGGCTGTTTCTGTCTCTGTTTTATATCAAGCCTCAGATGCCACATTATTCAGAGATCAGCCATAATGTAAGGCAACCCGACCCTCTTATCTTGTTTGGGAGAACTATTTAACTCCCTACTCATATAAATCAATTCTTCTCAATTTGTTTTCCTGATTTATTTTAATTTGGGAATAAAATGATATGATCATTAGGACAGAGTTGCATTTTGCATTCTCACTTCTTCCCCGTCCCACTCTACAGTCTCATTTTGGCAGAAACGAGTCCTGACAACAGGGGAGCTGAAATGAGTGCAGTCTGTCATCAAGGCAGGCAGGCAGGAATGTCTTTAGATGTTATCTTTTATGGCCTCCCTCTTAAAAAAACAAGAGCAACCAGTTTTCTTAAAGAAACATGACCATTTTACCAATATTATATTATTTTTTGAAGTAAAAGCTGAAATATATAGTACTTGTTAGAATTTGGCCGGCAGAGTTTTTCTGTTTGTCATCATCTCGTTGGCAGTAAAAGTACTGAATGTTCTGCCTCGCCTCCCCCTGCTCTTCCACTCCACTCTTCCCTCTTCCAGGAGTTGTTTTGTACACATGTTGCCATGGGACTGTAATTGGGAGTCAACAGACTTGTTTGTAAAACTGACTGTGAGGAATAAAATTTTACTTGTGCTTTACGGTGGAAGAGTGTGGAATGAAAATGTGCCTTTTTTTGTACCTCTATGCTTTGCAACTTTCTCATGTTTTTAAAAATTAGATTTAAATCCTTTAGAACATGTGGGTTCTTTTTTTGTCTCTCAAAAGGGCTTTCTTTTTCTATCAAATTCAGGTCTAATCAATGACTCAATAAATGCACAAAAATCCACTTAACCATCCTGATGTGTAACTTTGTCTTGTAGAAATAAACTCTATCAGCCTGCAGTGTCTATAAGTGGCCTATAAGTTGGAGTATAAATAATAAATGACCTAGTTGGTATATCACATATCCTGAAGTTTTGCTAAAAGCTTTTAATGAGCAACATACAGCCTGCATTAAAGCATCCCAGCTTGTTTAAACCCTCTTGACATTTCTATTAAACCAGGGTTAGTATATGGAAGCGTTTGCAGTTTTGTGTGTCTCTCTGCGTTTTTAGAGATGGAAACCTGAATAGGCCCTAGGGAGAAGGTGCTTTACCCACAGCCTGCCTTGAATCATAATGAGTAATCCCCTTTCATACATCAACAAAAACACAAGCCACCCAAAGCCACATTTTCCTCCAACTAAGCAGCAAAGGTCTGACAGACATTGTCGCCACTTATTGGCTGAAGAACAAGCTCAGTCGTCCCACATGATCTTGGTTACATTTTTTTCCCTCTAGAGAACACAAAGATATTACGTTGAACAGGAAGGATTATTTGGTCTTTTGAACTGCTTTTGCATGTTTGTGCTTTTTGTTTTCTCAAGAATGGCTATCCTGCTAAAGAGAGGGCTTCAAAAGACGCTCACCGTCAGGTAACTAAATTAGTACTGCAGCTGTACCTTTATCTGCTTTCTAATCACAACTAAGAAGCATGACTTCTTTACACAGGTGATTTCATCAAAGTTTGTTTTAGTTTACTTTTCAGCATGACATTTGAAGCATGCTAATTTTCTTATAGAGGTCATCTTTGGCTGATAATTAAAAAGAAATCATGTTAATTTCAGTCAATTCGTTTAGTCTATGGTGTAACAAAACTGGAAAAGATTTTCTTAATTTTTTTAATAAATTTTAGCCACTGCTTTCAAGCCTTTGACTGATTTTAAAATGTCTGTTTTTATACTTCAGATCAAACAAGTTGGGTACATTTTACAAGTAAAGCAAAGTATAGAACATCTGTTCAGTTTAGAAATATTTTTAATATGATAATTTCACAGAATATTATACCCCTTTGCTGTATATAAAATTGATATTAGTTGGTTAATTTGTTGGGCTATCAACTCTTGTATCCACCCTGAAGTCAGTTGCTTCACAGATATGACAATTGTCACTTGCACCTGTAGTTTTTAAGACATTGGTCTGAAAAGGTTATTGGGTGGCACTTCTTTAGTTTAGAAAAGCCTCATCACTACACCCTGAATAAAATCTTAAGCAGTGATGAGTTGTTTCAACAAACCCCTTTGTGGGTTAAAATTGACTCTTATTGATTTCAAATATAGTAAAATACTTTTTTCCATGTCTTGAACACTGATGTCAGCATCTCATAGCACCACCTACACGTCAGAAAAGAGCATCTCCTTTTTTTTTTTTCTGTTTTGTTATACTCATTCCAATCATTAGTTTCTCTTCTGTTACAATGTTTATTTAGGCTTTTATGTATTGAATTTTTTCTGTTTTCCATCCTGTTCTGCTGCCACCATTCTTTGTCTAACCAGTTGTAATAAATTCCACCTTGTTTTGTCTTTCCCTCCCTTTCTTTCCCCTCCTCTGCTCTCTTAATACTACAGCTGCCCTCTGATGGCCAAACCGGGCCGCAGTCCGGTCCGTCTCGTGTGGCAGCAGTCGGCCCTTACATCCAGTCATCCACCTTGCCCCGAGGTCCATCGAGGCATGAGCTGCTTGTAAAACCAGGCTACCCAGACGGCACTGCCACTCTACCAGGCAGCGACTCCCAGAGTAAGGCTAGTTCAGGTGAGAACCTCTGACTAGGCTGACTTGGCAGTAACTACCTGCTTTGTCTTATTTTATTATATAAACAACATATACGTATTACAAACAGCTGATCTATTTAAAGTTGTATTAGCAACTTCTGAACTGAAGCCCTTCATTACTGAGATGCTTAAAAACCTTTTTTTTGTTTTTTGTCTGGGGAAAATGTCCTGCTTCTTGTAGCAGCAGAGCAGACTGATACTCCTGCTGAGTGTGATGTCAGTTTGAGCTCAGAAGGTAGCCAGTTTCCTCATCCACTGTCTGGTGTGATCTCTTACTTCTGATTTTATTTTAAGGACAAATAGTTTCTCCCCACTGTCTTGAAAAAGCTAAGATTTGCAGTGACTTGGGAAGTGTTTTTCTATAAATTTTTTCACTACTAAAGTGATGTTGATGATGCTTAAACAATAGTTTGCTTTGATCTCCTTAGCGATACTTTAAGCTTTTTGCAGAAATTACTTCTCTTTTCAGTCTTTGTAATGCTTTTGCTTTTTGCAAGCACAAGCCATTAAGCCTTTGTAAAAAAAAATAAATAAATAAAATAAACTGTAGCTACGCAAAAAATACGAGCTCAGTTGGGCAAATCTAAAACTGATTCAACACTTATGAAGGATCTGTTTATTTTCTTGGTTTACATTGATGCCAGAGAGCCTTTGCCTGTGGGCTTCAGTGTCGTGTGTCCAGATCCCAGTGAGGTTTTACAGTCGGGAAAATCCATTGGACCAGTGCAACATTAAACATTGCTTTGCACTATCTAATGAGATTCACTTGAGTCACTCTCTTATCCATTCATCTGTGGATAATAGACCATCTGTGTACATCACAGTATTAAAATTAAATCTCATCAGATGTGAAAAATATATTTTTTAAAAATTATAAAATATCAGCAACATCACACTCTCGCATTCCTGCTGCATCCTCATCAACCTATATTTGTCCATTTCTAGCAAAACAGCATGAAGTCAGTGAAAGTAACATGTTTTTTTTCTCCAGTCTGTCCTGTTGCATGCGATTACTTCTGCATGGTGGGTGCAGCATGGTAAGAAAAGAGAGGGAGAAAGAAAGAGAGAGAGGGATGGGCAGGGACAAAGAAGAATCTGTTCTTAATAAACAATTGTTGCCAGTTCTTCTCTAGCGTCTGAAGTGCAGAGCAAAGTATAATGTCTCCGGGAGGCTGCGCTGCTCGCCGCATGGCCCCTCAGGGGTGCCAGTGCCTGGGCTCGGCCAACATCATGTCTAGAGCAAAAGAAACCTGAAGGTTTAAGACTGCTTTGCTTTTCTTGTGTTTGAATGCATCTTCGTTAGAAGCCATGTTCTTGCTTAAGCCTCTGAAAGAGCTGCGGGCTAAAAGAAAAGGTACGCACTCGTGTTTGTGTGCGTGTGTGCGTTCAGGACTTCTTTATTGCGTCGAAACATTTTAAATACTTTTTATTTGATGTTGTTTGTAATTTTGATAGCTCGGCATGTGTTCTGCCATTTGCGCAAATCTCGCTTGTTGTTTTTTTTTTTTTCTTGTCTGTTCTTTCTCTGCATCTCTAAATGGGTCAGTTGGAACAAATGCATAACCTTCACTTGAGCTGACAGTCAGAACAGACTGACAAACTCAGTCTGTTCGTGTTTGCACAATGTGTACTGATGTACAACTCTTCTTCATTTGGTTTCCTGCAAGTCTTATGGAAATATCCTAATTTTCCCATCGTTGTGATGCTAATTTCGCTAGAAGCAAGTGCTCCGTGCTTTATGGCTCGTCTGACTGCAGAGATACTTGGCCGTTGGCTCAGTCTTAGCCAGTCATCCAAAAGCAAGCCATAAACAGGGAGATGTTGTCTGAACTTTGTATTTTATTATGAGTTATCTCCATTTTCAGTGTGGTTTATTTGGTTTCTTTATTTATGTCAGGAATATTGTTCTATTTGAACAATCCTTACTCTCCTCCTACTTAGGTCTGCAGCCCGGAAAGCCGGCAGACTGGAACTCCTCAGGTCAAGATCCAAAAGTCAGTGGGCCCGGTCCAGCTTCAACACTGCCACGGATGACCTCTTACTCCAACTCTAACAAAGAACAAGGTAAGAGAACTACATACAGAATCTAAATTCTTTCCAGAACAATGTAAGAGTTGATTTAGCAACCTTTTGCCCTGTCGTTTTCAATAAATAAATTTACTCTATAATCAGATGAATCTGAACTGAAGAGAGACAGGAAGGTGCGCCCCTTCTCCATGTTTGAGCCGACGGAAGCTCCTGCCGCCTCCCTTCGCAAGAACCAGAGCAGTGAAGACCTGGTCAGGGATGCACAGGTGAGAGAAAAACTGGTTTATTGTTAACCAATAGAAACACTTCCTCACATCTGAAAGGTTTTCCTTCTCTTCCATAACGTTCTAGTCTGCCCCGAAATCTGCAGTCAAGGTGCCCCCTCCTGTTCCTACCAAACCAAAAGGTCCCAGCGTTGTTCCATACAGCAAGCAGGGGCTGAACACGGGCACTTTCCCCAAGACGAAGCCCCACAGCCAGCAACCGCCAGCCACCCTAGGCCGCATCCCTCTACCTCCCTCTCAAAGCCAGACACTCCCGCTGCCTTCCAAGCAGGATGCTCCACCTGCAGCCACGGTCCGACCTTTCACCCCAGAGCTTCCGTCCTCCAAAGACGGCAGCCTGACAAAGCCGTCAACAGCAGATGCTCGCTCCATTTACTCCATGTACACTCAGTCTGGTTCAGGAAAACCTTTCCAGTCTGGGATCCAGGGAGCCCTCAACAGAGCTCAGACCCGCCCCAACGGGTTTACCAGCGGTGAGAATATTCACGGTTATTCATGGCTGCATTGTAATAAATTAGAATAATTATGGAAAAAGGAATTTATGTCATTAATTAAGACATCTGTTTTTTAGATTTATGACATAGGCAGATGATTCAAATGTGAACCTACTGAAAGCATAAAACTTATGTTTTCAGAAAATTTTAATCACAGAAGATCATTGAAAAATTATTTTTAATAGACATGCCATCAGGCAGATTTGAAAATTGTCCAGCAGACAATTATTGACACCCCAACAAGGTGGGTCATTGCTAACAATGACTGTTCAGACTCCTGTTTCTAGGCATGATAGGAAAGTTAAAAGGAGGAAAAAGTGTGGTACTGTACAGACATTGTTACTTGGTCCATGAAATATTATTGGTGAATGTAATTATTTTTCCCTTGATCATTTTAGTTATATTTAGCCTGTGGAATGTTGCAATTAGGCTTCTTGGTTGATTTTTCTTGGCATGTTCAGTCTGGTGGTGGCAGTAAATACTAAATCCAGGACTTAAGGCTTTAATGATGTGACTCCACCTCCATCTAGTTCAAAATATTGTGGGTTTCTGTGAGCATAACAGTTTCCCAGCAACAACACAGCCTGTCTCTTGATGACCAAACTGAATGTGAGCTTCCTGTATTTTTCTGTAGTTTATGGCAAACCAGTGATTCCAAGTGGAGGCTCCCAACACCTGGAGAACCCATACCTGGAGCGTCGCTCCCCAGCCCCTGAAAATGAGGTTGACAATGTCCGAACCAACAGTGGGAGTCCCAGCGTGTCTGAGGAACCCCAGCCAGAAACGGAGCGCATCCCCCGTCCTCTCAGCCCCACCAAGCTGCTCCCCTTCATCTCCAACCCCTACAGGCACCAGAGCGATGGTGACCTGGAGGCCCTCAGAAAGAAGCTCTACAACGCCCCGAGGCCCCTGAAGAAACGCAGCTCCATCACTGAGCCAGAGGGTCCAGGAGGGCCCAACATTGAGAAGCTGCGCTATCAGAAGACCACCCTAAAAGCAATGGAGACTGCCGCTACCATGCCAACCACTCCAGCTTTTGCCAGAGAAACAGAAAAGGTGGGAGATGGACCTGCGGGGCCACATGTGCAGAACTCACAAAGCATCGCAGAAGTCCCCCAATCAGAGATGGGTCAGGCTCTGAAGAGAGGAGAACTGCCGTCACACTCTGCCAGCACCAACGTCCCGCCTCCAGCCACACCCGAAAAGACCCCACCACCTTCAGCCTTTCCAGACTGTGATCTAATCATCCCACCCCCTCCTCCATCCCATCCGGCTCCCAGACCTGACGACGCGCTCTTCCCTCCGCCACTCCCTGCTGGAGTGGACGACACGATGCCCAGTCTGCCTCCTCCACCTCTCGAAAGCTTTGTTGAAGAGTTCCCCCCGTATCCCCCGCCGCCGTACCCCAGCGGAGCGGAGCAGGACAGCCTGGGCGAGGACACGTTTAACATGAAGGCACCTGAGGTCACTGGACAGGTCACGCTGCCTCCGGTACGAACCGTCATCATCCTAAGCAACTTTTTCCATGTGTTCTGTTGTCATCTGTTTTGTTTTCTAAAGCATTCAGTTATTCTTTGGTCTATTCTAAAACTCCTTCAAATCTCCAAAAGAGCAAGTCATGAGTGAGTTTGTGCAAGTTCTGCTGGTCAGTGGAGGTGAACTGATCTGATGTTGTTATATAACCAGAAATCCTTGTAAATCACTCCTATTGTTTTTCTGGAAAATGGGTCCTGTTCTCCTAACACTAAGAGGATATATTCAGTTTCGAAAATAAACACTAAATTGTGTTTTGTTGTTGCTAAGCTGTTAAAAAAAGACTTGCTAAGCGGTTTGCATAGAGATGTAGAAGGTTTCGAAAGAACAAATCAGTAGGATAAGAGTAGTATGACCCACTTTTTCCTCCCTCTGGTTCAGTTTTTCTCACCTCTATAACCAGCATAAAAAATTAAAGGACTTTTATTCTTAATCAGGTTGCATAACAAAGGAAGGACTTTTTTTTTTTTTTCCTGCGCTTTCACTTATAACCTGGATTAACATGCACACAGAGCTGGAAAAACATTTTACTGCCCTGATCAAGAAACGGCCTGAGCAGACTGAGAGCAGACGCTTCAGCAACATAAGCTGTACTCATGACGGCTGTTTCAAATTACTTGAAGTGATGATAAAATCCTAACTACTTCTTTTAGGGAAAGAGGACTAATTTGCGCAAGCCTGGTTCTGAACGCATCGATCACAGCATGAGGGTGAAGTTCAACCCTCTGGCTCTGCTGCTGGACTCCTCTTTGGAGGGAGAGTTCGACCTGGTGCAGAGAATCATCTATGAAGTAAGGCCTTTTTCCTCCAAATGAAACATTTTCTATTGCTTTATTCCCCCTTTGATTTTATTTATTTTGGGTTTGAGCTAGAAACCTTTCATGACAATGAAAATCTAACAAACAAAAAAAGTTAATGGTCACTATTTTTAAATGTCCCATGACTGTAAAATTAGAGCTGCACTAGTCAGATGCTGTGGATAATTTCTGATCACTTTTTTTTTATTTGTAAATATTTGACTTGTTACAGATTTTAGTTGATTTTGATTGAAATGAATTGAATGACAGCAAAACAGTTGTTTTTTTGTTTTTTTTGCTTTCTACATAAATGAAATATGTAATTCCTAAACATTTTTATTTAGTAAAAAATTATTTTCTTAAACAGGCCAATGTTACAAATTCAGTAAAACACACCTCAGTGTAGCATAGAGGTGTACATAAAAAAAATAATAAAAAAACCCATATATATATATATATATATATACTGTATATATCAATATGTATGTAAAAAAAAAAAAATCCTTTGAAATGCACATAACTGACTTTACCCTAAGTGTGTCATTATTTTTCTTTTTTTATATTGTGTTTACATTTTGTGTAAATATGCATGCTTCCATTTACAATATAACTTGCTGCTGGTACACATCAATACAGGAAAGGATAGTTCTGTTCTATTTTATTTTTTGAACACCTTAAAATGTGGAAATTCCCCAGATCATAAGATATTCTTTTCCCCAGCAACATTCAATCAAAATAACATTGTTAGATATAACAATCTAACACCATAAGATTATGTTATGGTGTTAGATTGTTAGAATTATTTCTTGCAACAAAGCAGTTGCCTTAAGCTTCCTTTCTTATAAGAACAAATGCTAATCTTCTGATTTTGGCACAGAGACTGCATCACACTGTGTGAGAGAGCAGTCAGTGTTACACACCTGCAGTCAAACAAGATGTCACTAATATTTTACAGTAGGGTTTAAACACAGTTAACATTTTAGGCTGTCTGTAGTATCTTACCTCAAGATTTACCACAATTAGTATATTAGCATGGTTAGTATCACTGACCGTAAACATCACACTTTGTATTTTGTGTAAAGTTAACTGTAAAGTTTACTGTCAGACTTTCGTCAACATGGACAGCATTTCCTAATCCAGGAGGTTCTATGACAGCAAATACAATGAATATGAGAGTCCAGTTCTAAGTTTCACTCCATACAGAAACTGTTAAACATGCTTCCTTTCATTCTCCAAACTCAGGTAGAGGATCCCAGTCAGCCCAACGACGAAGGCATCACAGCCTTACACAACGCTGTGTGTGCTGGACACACAGAGATTGTCAAGTTTTTAGTCCAGTTTGGCGTCAATGTTAATGCTGCAGACAGTGATGGCTGGTAGGTTTACGATCTCTGGCTTAGTTGATGTAGAAATGATTGTAGCTGTTATTTGTACCATACTTGCGTTAACCTTTTTTGATAATTTTGCCCGTCCCCCTTTTACAGGACCCCTCTTCACTGTGCCGCATCCTGCAATAACGTACAAGTGTGCAAGTTTCTAGTGGAGTCGGGTGCAGCGGTATTCGCTATGACCTACAGTGACATGCAGACTGCTGCAGATAAATGTGAAGAGATGGAGGAGGGTTACACTCAGTGCTCGCAGTTCCTTTATGGTCAGTAAAAACTTTTTTAACATCGGCTGTTACCGCCTTCTTACATGTTACTTTTTGTAGTTTTTGCTCTCTTGACAAAAAGTGCTGCTTGATAGGATTTTTTTCTATTTATTTTTGTGTCAACTTGATTTCTCAGGTGTGCAAGAGAAGATGGGAATAATGAACAGAGGTGTGGTCTACGCTTTGTGGGACTACACAGCTGAAAATCCCGATGAGCTGTCTTTCCGGGAGGGAGACTGCATGACCATTGTTCGCAGAGAGGATGAAGATGAGATCGATTGGTGGTGGGCCCGTCTGGGCGACACGGAGGGTTACATTCCTCGTAACCTGCTAGGGGTGAGTTACGAGCATCTACAATCAATCTTAAAACATAAGAATTGTAATGAAATGTTTGCATTATTGACATGTATGTGTTCTCAAACAGCTCTATCCCAGAATCAAACAAAGACAAAGAACCCTGGCTTGAAACTTGTGGATCTCAGCACAGCTCCACACTGGCAGAAACTGTGGAAAATGTTCACCTCCACACCAAGGCTTTAAAAGACTGTGGGAAGGGAAATGAAGAAAAAAAGAATAGACCAACCAATATGAAGGATCAACTGTTTCTGGCACTTTGTTTTATCTACACAGAGGACTTTTATCTCACTTATTCTTTCCTGGACATAATTAAGAGACAACATTTCTGTTTTTTGTGGGGGGGGTTTCTGTTATTATCCAAAACTGCATTTACTTTGACAGAATCCCAAATTTCAGCGACAATTCTGTTTTTGTCCTGAAACAATTCTCTGGAAGTTTTACAAAATATTTCCCTGTATGCTGGTTGTTTTCTAACACGTTTTGGTTTTAACATTGCATGATGTCAAAAAGCAGCTCAGGATGGTATCGATAGATTCTGTTACTAAAGCAGTTTTCCTTCTGTGAAATCTGCTTTGAAATATCAGCTGTACCTATGTTGTTTTGGATAAACTCAGAGAGTGAAATGACCAGAGGAGTAAGAGATGATGAGATTAAATTCTTCCTTGCAATTTGTCCTGTGGTCCATGACGCCTTGTGGCCCAGTCAGCTTTTCTGCACTGACACCTGGTTGAGCAGCCATACATGTATCTTTTTCTATTTTCATCACATAAAACCAGTAAAAATCCAGCTATAGGAAATGTAGTTATTGTGAAAACTGATGTGATTTTCAAACTTAAGACTTTTCTTTTCTTTTCTTTTTTTTTTTTTTTTTTTTTACTAAAAAGGAAATGTTAAGGAGTACATGTATATTTTTATTACTTCCATTATACTATAGTAATGCATGACGGTAAGGCTTATACTTTAAGCCTTAAGTTCTTGCACTCATTGTGAGAAAACGTGTATTAGGTTAGAATGTGAGTCAAACAGGCCATAGCTGAAAATAAAATCTTAAAAATAATGTAACTGGTAAGATCCACAAAGGTAGCTCATCACATATCTGTTGGTGCAGATGTATTTATTTTTGTTACTATTTTCCTTAGCCTTTTCATCACAAACACAACACTATTGTAGTATTTTAAACATTTACAATAAAATACTTTGTACTAATGGCGTCTAATGGTTATTGTCATAAACAACAAATAGTTATTTGTCTTCCAATTGATTTTTGTTTTTGTGCTTTACTTTTATTTTGAGTGCAAAATGGTTAAATACAGTGCATCTGGGAAGTATTCACAACACTTTCACATTTTATTATAAGTTAAGTTATTTTCTCAAACTTCTACATATAAATACTTCATTATGACAATGTGAAAAAAAACTTGAGGTTCTTGCAAACTTATTAAAAATAGAAAACCAAGAAATCACATTTATCTAAGTACCATGGAGCTCAAAATGCATCTCTTTCCTCATTTTTGAGATGTTTCTACAGCTGAAGTGGAGTCTACCAGTGGCAAGCTCAGCTGATTGAACTATACTTGGAATGGCATTTGTCTCTATAAATCCCCACAATTGACTTCAGGTCAGAGGTGAAGCGCCAAGCATGAAATCAAATTGTCAGATTTTAGAAGCAGGAGTGTTTTAGGGCACAAATCTGGGGAAGGATATATACAAAAAAATCTCCAGCTTTGAAGGTCCTAATGAGCTCAGTGGCCTTGATCCTTCATAAATAGAAGTTTGGAACCAGCAGGAATCTTCCTAGAGCTGTTTGGCTGCTGAAACTGAGTGATTGGGGGTGGTGAGGTAGCCAAGAACCTGATGGTCACTGTCAGAGCTCCAGCATTCCTCTGTGGAAAGAGGAAAACCATCTTTCCATCAATCCACCCATCAGACCTGTATGATAGTATCAGGACGAAAGTCTCTCAACAAAAGCCACATTGAGGTGGCAGCATCATGCTTTAGGAATGTTTTGCAGCAGAAGAAAGTGACTAACTATCCTCTTGACCTCAGACTGGCCCAGCGGTTCATTTGTCAGCAGAACAATGACCCAAAGCACATGGCCAAGATCTCGAGAGAGAGGCTTCAGAGCTACTCTGTGACTGTCCTGCAGAGGCCATGTCAGAATCCAGATGAATAGGATTGAACATCTCTGGGGAGATTTAAAAATATCTGCACAGACATTTCCCTTCCAACCTGAAGACGAATGGGTGAAACTACCTTAAGATAGGTAAGCTGAGCTAGTGGCATCGAATTCAAACCGACTTGAGGCTGTAAATGCTGTCCAGCTGGGAATCAACAAAGTATTAAGCAAAGGCTAAATGTGATTTTTTTTGGTGGGTGGGGTGCTTCTCTTTTTAATACATTTGCAAAGAGAAAAGTCAAGCATTTTCCACATTGTCATAAAGAGGTATTTGTGTGGAGAAGTTTGTGGAAAGAGATTAATCCATTTTGAAATAAGACTAACATAAGAGGTGGAAAAAGTGAAGTGCTGTGCATACTTTCCTGATGGACTGTATGGGCAAATGAGGATTGATGTAAATGTTGCCCTCTGCTGGAAAATACGTCTAGTTTCTTCTTCATTACGTCAAAGTCGGAAATCTCCAAACTTTTAACATTCAAAGGGACATTTCTGCTTTACTTCAAAACTAAATTGAGCCACAAAGCTTGCATTGCCCCTAATTAATTAACAAATCTAGCTGGGTATTTGACCATTTGATCAGAAAGCTAATTTAAATAAATTCACTATTTTCCTGCCACAGACTCTGGTTATGGTATTGCTTGCAGATTTTTAATGGAGTTACATCAGAAGAGTAAATCTAGCTTGTTTTATCTATTCAAAATTAAGCTTTTATATGTTTATATGGGCTGAAGTTTTTATTTTTTTTATCATTTTTTTTGGACATAATACTAATGTGTACTAATGCATTAACTTGATTGAGGAGGTGATTTAACAATTTGCTGCTGTAAAAGGGACCAAAACAATCTTCGATTCTACTGAGTTTCCCATTGTTTAACGCATAGGTCTGTCCAATAAGTACTGCAATTTATATTATTTTAATCAAAGATAATATCTGTGCACTTGCTAAATTAATTGAGTGCCCATACTAAATATGTCTGTCCCTGTCCACTATGAACTTTTGATCAAAACTGAAGTTTTCACCCTAGCAGCTCTCTGTTAACTTTAAAATGCTGATATGCTCAAAATAAACAATAATCTTACAAAAATTATATTTGGTGCCAAAACATCTAATAGTCCTCAGAGCTTTGTTCGGCTCAAAAAAAAAGACAAATTGGGTCTTTGAATGTTCATTTTCTATGTCTGCTCTTAGCGGGTGGCAGCAGGACCTTTGGGGGCCGATAGAAGAGGACATATTCTAAACAACCAGGCACCTTTGCTTCTAAGATCAACTTAGTCATTAGTAAACCTAACATAAATCATTTTTGAAAGAATGAAAACAAAGTCTGCTGAGTCACACTGCAAAATCTAAAAGGAGAGCCATGCACACTAAACACAGAAGCCACGTTGCTGAGGTGACAGTACTTTGAAGGTCAATAACTGAACACATTTCTTTAGTGTATGTTGGCGTATGTGTGTGTGTAGGCTGTGGGCGTGGGCGTGTGTGTGCATTCAGTAAAATAAAAAAGCGTTGCACCCTGCCATGTAACTAATACTGCATATCTGTTGCATATAAACCTGCTCAGCATTACTTCTTTGAAGGCAGCTGTTGCCCTGGTAGCCAGAAACGGTGTTGCTCCTTTCTTCATCGTGAGCTTCGGCTAACACTCTCAGTGGGGTCCCGTTTGGGTCTGCTTTTTTTCGTTAATGGAGCTGGATGTCTGAGACATAATCCAAGACCTACACAAATCTCTTTCTGAATTGAAAAACAGCCTCACTACTTGCCCAGGGAAAGCTACAAACTCTATTCATTATTAATGTATACATTCAGAATGGATTAAAAATTCTGTATGTGTGAAAGAAGAAGCAGTATGCTTCAAGACAGCTGCCCTTGTGCGCTCTAATGATCAGAGTTTTTGTTGGACTCTGAAGCAAAGCAACTGGGATCACTTCAGGACTTCATGAGGGAACAGAGGACCAGCAGGGTTTACAAGCACACAAGCAAGTGTCTGACTTGTTTATTGCTGGGAGAATTATGGTGCTAGTTTCCCTCACAGTCACATTTATTCATTTATCTTATTCAGTTATTTATCTTCAAAGAAATATTATATGTCTAACAGCCACGTTTATTCTATTGGCTGTTAGATTACAACCTTTACATTAATCTCACTTATTGTGGAAATCAAAAAGATATGATCATAATTTTACCCTAGGGATGCGGCAGATGAGGAGCCGCAGGTGGGTTTTTCATCCGAACGGCTTCAGATGAATGAGTCACACAAAAGCTACCAGACCCTGAAACAGCAAGAGTGAACTTGGAGTTAACTTTTAAGCACATATTAGTCCCTCAAACGCAGAAAAAGCAGTCGACCTTTAATTTGTTGTCAACAAACTCACAGTTCAATTGTCTTTTAAAACCTTTGTATTTATTTTCCTGTCTGGTTTAGCCTCAGGGAGCCAGAAATGATGGGTGTAGCTATTCCCCAGAACCACTTGTTCTCCGTTTGAAAATTCTGACTCATAACTATCAGCTTTAATGTTGCTACGAGCAAATAGAAAATAAATGAATAAATGTAACAGTAAGTCACAGGACAATCTTGGATAATTGCAATAAATATCACCTAAATTGTCAGATTAAGTAGATCAGTAGTGGTTTATGAACTGGGTGATGTGGCTCACCACCATTGTAGTACAGCCTCACCAGGAGGTGGTACGATGACATCATATAGTTATGAATTTGCATGCCCCTTTCATATGGAATGAGCATAATATTGTTCTGGGAAAACTGTAAAATTCAAGAATTTATGGTGTAATACTGTGAAGCTGAATAATGTCAGTATTTTCTTGAAAATACAGAAAGGGAAATGTCTGACTCCACCCTGTCAATTTACTGGCCTCTCCACCTAAACATTTATCTTGTCATGCTTTTTTTTTCCCCATTTTTGTATAAATATAATGAAATCTGTGTTAGTCCAGCTCTCTGTTATAAGCATATGACAAGTGCTCAGTAAAACTGTTTAAATTCTGTTAAAGAGCTCAGTTGTATATTTGCCTCACCAAGGTTATCAGTCCACTTCATCTGCCAAACCGCTTAGAAAGATTTTTGGAAGCCTCCTTGATCTCAAGTTGCAAATCTGAAAAAACTACATTGAAGCCATAACTACACTAAACAAAGATTCTTCAAAACGCACTTGATTCTGTTTGTGAAAGTACAAAAATAAGATTTTTTGGCTCATCTCTCACAAGAAAGGAAAGTTGCATCATATGGACTAGTCCACCTTGGGCTCATTTATTTCACACTGACTGAATATACTTTAAAACACAGTTTGTGATCTCTGAATTCTTTACTAAACTAATTTTAAAAACATTTTTTTCTTTTTTACTTTCTCAAAAATAGCATCTATCTCGTGAATTCAAAAACAATTATGCAAGAACCATCACTGAAGTAAATCTCATTTTATCTAAAATAGACCACAACAATACTAATACTAGTCAAAGATTATTACTTCCAGAGTTTTAAATGTTCAGACACACTAAAATACTCTTAAATGGAGCCGGGTAAACGCATTCCGTTTAATTAATTAATTACATGGATTAATCATATTAATCCATGTAATTCTCAAAGTAAACGCTAGGGGTCAGTGTCTAACCACTAGCGGGGATAGGCTGCGTCCACCTTTATCACTTTTACCGCAACTCGCTGCGCTTCCTGGACCTGGTAATATTACCTTGGAAAGTAGGCTAGTAACCCATGAGGTTTCCCATCATAAAATAACATTTCATTGTTGAGAAGAGGATAAATAAAGGGCTTCAGAGGTTAACAGAAAGAAAGTGAAAAGAGGGCGGGCCACCTGATGACGGTAGCCGAGCGGAGGAGCTGTTGAGTGTTAGTCGCTGTTTGAGAGTGAGCGTCTAAAGTCCACTTGGATTATGACAAGCTGGAAACGGACAAATCCATTTTCTCGAGGAATCTGGACACAAATTTAGGTAAGATTCACTAAATCTTTCACGAAAATAGTCTTATTCGGGGGGGTTCTGGCGTATTGTGGTACTTTAATTGTTACTCTGACAATTTCCTGTCATGGTCAAATTCTAGAGACATTATTGTTATGTTTTAACCCCCTTTTCTTTATTTATTTATTTATTTATTTATTTTTCTTTTTTCCAAACAACATATAGGCTATTCTCTTGAAACGACGTGGAACAAGTATTTTATCTTGAGGGATATTAAATTGACATAGGGTGACACCTCACTATATTCCCCGCAGTGTGCTTAAATTGCATATCTGTATAATGAAAACATCCATTGACCCTTTGTGTGTGTCTCTGCATGACTGGGGTATTGAGTAATCTAGACTTTTCAGTAGTGAGTTTTAGTAATTTTACATTTCCCAGACCTATCTATGGAGACTCCACAAGTGAAGGAGACAGCTGAGAGCATTCACTGTAAACACACAAGGTGCAGGAGGAGCATAGATCTTTCAAAGTGTGTTACCCAGTCATCATCTGGACAGTGTCTTACATGCCAGCTAGTAATTAAGCTCCCACAGAAGTGCATGTAAACCAAATAAACTCCATTATCTACCCTTTAATGGAGATTCTTGGCTTGATTGATCAGCATGGTAACATTTATAGAGCTGGTTTCCAACTCTTTTGTTATCTAGATCTGTGTTTCCCAACCCTGGTCCTCAAGGCTCACTGCCCTGCATGTTTTAGGTATTTTCTTGCTTCAGTCCAGCTGATTTCAATTGATGACTGATTAACAGGCGTTTGTTGAACTGCAATCAGTTGAATCAGGCACATTAAAGCAGGGAAACCTCTAAAACATGAAGGACAGTGTGCCTTGAGGACCAGGGTTGGGAAACACTGATCTAGATGTTTGTTTGGACTCTTTCAGAAAGTCTTTGATCTGATCTTTAAGTTCTGAGTGAGTCGATATCCTGCAGTTTCTTATTAGGAGTCCAAAGGGCCACAGCTGATAAATATTGATGATAACAGGAAGGCTAAAATAAATTCTGACTGTAAAAAACATCTAGTTTCAAGAAGGAGTAAGTCATCTGGCAAAATGGCCACTTGTAAGCATGGTAAGGGCCCACATGAGATTTTAATACTGTGATAACTGTAACTCATTTTAGGGTACTTAAACAAACAAACAACAAAAGCAACTTAAATATGTAACCATCCATCCATCCATTTTCTTTACACCCTTGTCTCTAGTGGGGTTGGGAGGGGTGCTGTTGCCTATCTCCAGCCAACGTTCCGGGCGAAAGGCGGGGTTCACTCTGGACAGTTCGCCATAAATATGTAACATAATCTAAAAATATTTTTAAAAGACGAAAAAGACGACTATTAATTCTTCAGCTACACTAATAGATTTTTTTACTGTTTTTTTAAATAATGTAACTTAAAACATGTTGTTTGTTCTTTTCATTCATAGAAATAGGCACCAGATTAAAATTAGACTATTCACCTCCTAAAATTAGCTGTACTTTTTTTGCAAAAGCTTGTGTATTGTCAGCGTATTATGCCTCTTGGTTTTCCTGCTCTCTATAGTTTTATATTAGATCATTAATTAGTCAAGCTGTCTGCTCAGATTGCAAATCTTCAGTTGTCTGCCTGTTAGACATTCTGCTCTCTCTTGTTTGTTGTATTTTTTTTTAAAGCAACATTAAATAATTTTTGGAGCAATGTTCTTTCTGGTGAAGATATTTTATATTTCTCCAGCTCTCTAATTCAGAACTCTTAGAAAGTCCTCATAAGTCCTTCAGTGCAACATTTGTCAATAATTACTACTCTAAATTTCTGACCAATTGCACAATATTTGACACCCCACAAGACCAATTTCTGCCCAGAATGTTTGTCATTGCTGCAAGAGTAAAATTATGTAATTTTGTTCTTGCAGCGTTGGGAAAGAGCATTCTGGTGAAGTATGTATGATGTTTCATATGGCATTTTGTAAATTCAAATTCAGTCAAATTCAATATCCTTATGCATGGAAATTAAAGCACGCTACAAATAAATTAATAACAATGAGTTATTGTGGTTTGATCAGGGCTCATAAGCCCATATTTCGTAATAGTCAGAGGACCCAAACTGGGATCAGAACTCCAATCAATGAGAATAGGATGAGGAATAAAATATTTAGTTTATTTGCACTGTTGGCTGTCACCAGGAAGTCCTGGGCTCCTTCTGCATGAAGTTTGCATGTTGTCCATGAGCAGGCGTGGGTTCTCTTTGGGTACTCCGGCTTCCTCCCACCGTCCAAAAACGTTTTAGGTCTACTGTTTTCTCCAAGCTGTCCTTAGGAGTGACTGTGTGCCAGACCAGAGGCCTGCAGTCTACTCTGCCTCTTACCCACCAAGCACAAAAGCACAAGGATAATGGGGTAAAGACCATTAATAGATGGATGGATATGGGCATTTTTAGAACTCTTTATCCTCACCATTTAGCAAAAACTACTTAATAACCAAGCGAATAAACATTTATTCAAGCAAATGGCTGTGAAAAGGTTTTGTTGAAAAGTGTGAAATGGAAATAGGATGGGGTGAAATGTCAACATGTATGTGAGTGATTGGCAAAGGGGGGAATTAATCTGGAGTCATCTGGACTGTTTCAAGATAAAAAGATGTTGCTGATTAATGCAAAAACACCCAAGTCTGCATGTGTTCATTTTAGTATTTTTGTAAGTAAATAATTAGGGACCCTAATGCATCCTTTTGCTGTTTTAGCTATCTTTTTTTTTTTTTTTTTTAGCTATAAATCTTATCTGTAATACCTGACTACAAGGTCAGCAGGAAGTCCCGGGCTCCTTCTGCCCGGGACTCCAGAAGGAAGTCCTGGGCAGAAGGAGCCCAGAAGGATATTATTCTGTGAATAACATTATTATTCACAGAATAATATTCATATTCTGTGAATATTATATTCACAGAAGATGCAAGTCCCTGTATGCCCTCAGAGATTATGAATTTAAGGCCAGCGACTCTTGAAGGGTTTTTAGGCTGATATCACACCTGAAATAGAAAGAGGAGATTATTTCTGTTATATAAAACAGGAATAATCTTTTCTAAACAAATGATGGCAAACAGCATCTCAGTGAGAGAGCTTTGTCTTCAGCTAACCCTCTGTATCAGAATAACTCTAGTGTTGGAGATGGATGTACAGAGCTCAGTGTTTTATTCACCACTGCGCCTGTAAAAGATGTAAAGCTGCAGAATTGTGAACAAATACAGTTCAGTTCTGCTGGTTTTAAAGCCTTCTATCTATTGGTTGAAGCACAGCTCTGTAACTTTGACTGTAATCTTTTCTTTGCTTTGGCACATTCATGTACGCTGAGAAATTCAGCTTTATATGTTCTTTAGGATAAGTGGTGTCTATTAAGGGAGCTGTCACCACCGTGCTCCGCTGTTCAAGTCCATGGACACTTTATAGTTGCTTGATGAAATCATTTCTGTGAATGAATGTCACAGGACAGAGAGCATGTTGGGGGCTGAAATCAGAAGGTAGATCAGGACCATTATAGGACGCTGATTGCCTGACTGCTTTTAGATCAAGACAATCTGTTTTACTGAGTCCATGAGATAAGTGAATGATTAATAAAAGTGTCCCTGAATGCAACTCCTTCTATTTTCTTGTTGTTGCCTTTCTTTTAGATGACGCTCACACAAAATTGAGAAATCTTACAAATCAATACAGCTGACATCCATTGGGGGGATTTATGGCTGTAGTAACTGCTCCTCTGCAGAGTAAATTTGTAACATTAGTGAAATGGGAACAGTTCCCAAATGCAGAAACTCGTAAAAAGCACCCGTACTTTGGAAGATTAAGTTCGACATTCCACTTTTCTTCTTCTTAGGGGACCATAAGAAATCTAAAAGTCACATTTTTGAAGCCATCAACTTGGGTTTAATTTCCCGTCGGTTGTAAATTAACATCCTTTAGCAGAGATCAATAAGCCTTCACTGTAGTCTCAGTTGATTTAATTTTTACTTCAGACATTCTGTGTTTATTACTCTAAGACATCTAAAACTTGAGGGTCCTCTGGTTGAAATGATTCTTTCTAGTGCCATTTATTAAAGCCGCTGAGCTTTTTATTACTTAAGATATTGTACATGTGGTGTTTGTTTTTCTTTGCAAAGCCACCACAAACCCAAAGCGGAAGTTTTGCAAGGTGGGGAGACAATAAAATGGCAACATATGCAAGCAGAGCCAGCACGTTTTTGAGAACATTTAAATTAATTTCCTGTTTTTTTTATTGTTGTTCTGCATTGTTGCCTTTTAGGTTCCTTTGATAGTTGGTTTTACACAATAACATTGTCAAAACAGTACTGAATAAATGAATTACATTGCAAATAGAGTTTTTTGCAAAATTGCAGTTGCAAAGGACTGCTTTGACATCTGGTTGGATGTAATCTTTTAAGTACTGTGCATCAACACTGCATGCTAACTTTTTTCAACTGGCTTTGATGCACACACCATCACTATAACCAGCAATAGTCTCACAATGAAGTGTTTTCCTAATTGCAAATTCATTAGCAAATCAAATGTTAATAATGTTGAGTATAGCTATGTTTTTTTTTTAGATTCTTACTGCATAAAAACATGAAAATATTTTGATAGTTAAATAAACACTCCAAAGAAATATAGATAACATGATGTGACTGTTTCTACTTAGAACAGAAAAACAATAGTTGTTCTGCAGAGTAAAGCACACAACCTTGTTGCACAAAAACATATCACATCTTTAATGTCTTTACCACATGTTTTTAACCTTAAGTTAATATTGAAAATAAAAATCTGTTAAAATTAGTCCAGTCCGACAACTCCAGTGTAAATACATATTTAATAGTTATCATAATGATTACGTTGGTCTCATCAATCCGTGGCCATGCTGCTGGGAGTGATGAGAACCTGTCAAACACCTGAACATATCTTCTGCATGTCAGGAGGTGAGGATCTCTGACCTTTAAGCCCAAGAGAGGGGGATGGAGAACCAAGCAGAATTAGAAAGCAGCAGCAGGCCTTGCTTGCAGCCTAACTGGTCTGCTCAGACTTGTAAGGTATGGTTCCTGTCTTCTGCAGAGGGTGTTAAACATCACATGTAAAGGAGCAACAAAACTCACTTACTTTATTTGGCATTTGTCGAATAAACATGTCTTTTGGGTGGTTGCATGATATAACATCGGTATTGACATCGGTATCAGTGAATGTACTGGTCTGTTTAACTGAAGCAGAGAAGCTATTCCAGTCTTGAAATCTTTATTTCACGGATTAGGAAAATATATGCAATATTGATCAATGTTGGTTATCGGCCATAACAGCAATGTTGAATATTGATAGCAGCCAAAATTTTCCCTAGCTTATTACAGGAAATATTATACCTTAATGTCATTCTGGTCTAATAAACTGATATTAACTTGATAATTTGTTAGGCTTAATGTTTGGAACAAGACTTTACAGTTTGAGGTTTATCACGGATGGTGTCATAGTTTACCATCTGTAGTTAATTGTTTTTAGGTTTTGTGGCACTTGTTATGTTTACTCAGTTTGTTACGTTTACTCAGACATTAAATCAGCATGAAGAGAAGGGGTGAATGTCCCAAGATCGGGAATTGAATCAAAGATGGCTACATTGAAGCATAAATATTTCCAAGGGTCTGAATTTGTCTTTTTTGGAAACTTAGAAGCTAAGTGTAGGAGCCGTCTTTCAGAGACCTTCAGCTAATTCCTACACAATGTTGGTGTGTAAATGAAGGCAGCTAACTTATAAGGAATCCTGATAATCCCCCAATCAATACTTTCCCAGAGAGTTTTCTTCTATAAATACCCGCAGATCGCTGTTGCATCATCATGTGGCTGACTACTAATCTCAGTTTACTTTGGCTTGTCAAAGAGGTGTTTTAGTTTGACCTTCTGTTAAGAAGAAATGATACATTACCACAAAAAAAACAAAAACAAGAACAATCTCCAACCCAAAGACATCACAGGTTTTAATACTCCCTGTCCTTTTCTACCTTTGGAAGTGATTTTTCTTGTTTAGGAATGTGATTATGCAACTTTTTCACAAACGCAAAGCCTGAAGGAGCCCATATTTTCTTTTTGTGATGATGTGTATGCTGTGAAAATAAAACACAAGTTTATGATTCTTTGTATTTCTGTCACCATCATAGATATAGTGCATCGCTCTTGCTGCTGCATTATGCAACGTTAAAGCCAGTTGTCATGGTGTTAGCCTTGGAGAACTACAGAGACTTTCTGTAAAGGTGTAGTCACTGCCTCCACTACCAATAGCTTCACTTTTCAACGAGTTATATATTTTTTCTTTTTATCTTTCTCATTTTTATCAAAAGATTAATACTGTGCCTGGTTTTGTGACTGTGTGGTGTATTAAGCAAAGACTCTGGACTCTCGGCTTGAAGGACTTAGACATAATTTGTTTGATGGAAAGTACTGAAGAGTGTGGCTGCTTACATTGGGATCTGGGAGCAGTTAGTGTCTCTCTCCTTTACTACTTAAAAGAGAGGCAGTAAATGAAAGAGAGATATTACCATTACTGCAAATAAGGTTGGACAAGGCTTCCGCTGCTCCTCAGAGTGTGTGCCAGTGTTTTCTCTCTGTCAGTCAGTGAGGGCACTGGTGCATGGGATACACACAAACAATTATTCCTTTTCCTTCTCTCACTACCACACCTTCCACTGCTCCTGAAGAGGGTCTTACTCTGCAGAAGCAACATTGGCATTCACATCACAGCACACACACACACGCACAATTCGCAGAGATGATAATATTTCACCATTCATCCACTCGTGGGTTTGTCTCCTCTAAGGCACGTGCGCTGTTGAACTGGTTTCACCTCATATCGATCTAGATTACTCTTCTCTGCAGCTTAACCCTCAAGTTTAGGGCTGGGATGTTGGCGCATACGTGTTTCTGTTTCCAGTTGTGTTTTTTATTAAATTATGAGATCGCTGTTCTCTTAATCAATGCTCTGAGAGTTTGGAGCACACGATATGTTTTAATTGATCAAATGCACTTTCTATGTATTTCTTGGAACAACCTATGCATCAGCTCATTTGTAGTGACTGAACCCTGCTGCACCAACTTTTCTTCCTATTTTGCCATTCTCATTCACAGACTATTAACTCCACTGGCTCTGTGTGTGCGTTTTACTATTTCAGGCTTCTTCCCTCCTTGCTGCTGCACACTGAAGGAACCCCACAGTGAAGGAAAAGAGTAACAGCCCACGAGTGTTTGTCTGAAGAGGTGAATGTCTTTCTGCACATGTGTGACCTGTTAAAGGAGAGTTTCTACCCTAAGAAACGCCAAGCAGAGATGCGGGTAGCTCACTTCATGGCAGCGATGCTCCTGTTGCTTACTTCGTTGTGTGCAGTGGCGAATGGCTTTCCATTCAGAACGCCTCTGGACCTGGACGTGACTCCACGTGTAACCGTCCTGAGCAGCGGTAAGGATGTCTGCCGAGATTTATTTTCATAGTTTTTGCAATCTGAAAATATTCTCTAGAAGAATGTTTGAGAATATTCTGTGATTAGTATTTTACTGTAGTGTTTCCATCTCTCAGGGTGTTTCTTAGCTTGTAACCTGACATGAACCAGTGTTAAATTTGATAACCATGTGTAAAAACACCAATTTATTTAATCTGTTACATTAATATATTGTTATTAGGAACGGACCAGCTACTGGTATACCATAAATGTCAAAGATTTGACATTTAAATCTTTAATCTTGCCGTCCATACTGTTCAAAGTCCTTTTTTATTAAACAATGCAGAAAGTCCCAGAGCGAGCCAGATTTCCTCTCTGTATATGGATTATAGAGTGACATAGTGTTTCCCTTTACCCACCTGTTGCTCTGCGCCATGGATCACCTGGCATAAAAAGGCATTACACATTTTCCTGGCTTACAAAGCATTAAATTTTATCTGTTTGGAGGTATCTTTGATTACATTCTTGGCATAACTAAAGCAGCACTACCCTTCACGCTTATCCAGGTAATCTTGCTTTAAAGCTAGAATTGGCAAGTTTTAAGTTGCCTGCAGTCAGCTGTTAAGCAGCTGTTAAGCAGCTGTTAAGCAGCTGTTAAGCAGCTGTTAAGCAGCTGTTAAGCAGCTGTTAAGCAGCTGACTGCAGGCTCTGCCTGAGCTGATAGCCCATCTAATTAACCAGCCGATGTCAGGTTGTGTGCTTTACTCTGTAAAATGAAGATAAACCTAGAAGTACATTTCTGCACAATAAGAAATTAAAAATCATTGAAATAATTGATTTTCAATTATTTTAAAAATATAAATTTTCAAATAATTGAAAAATTATTATTTTTAGTTTATCCACAAACTAATGGATTAGTTTGTGTTTGTTAGCTACGTTAGTTAGCATGTGTGACTAGCTTCTCATGTAACTGTCATAGGTTTGTGCTGCTGTTAAGAAAAGCTAATGCTCATATATTTTTATTATCATTATTATGAGGACAAGGGTTGAGGATTATCAAACCATTTCCAATGCTTTTAAGTTTGCAACAATTTTCTTATGCTAAAGGTGAATGTGAACAAATAATAACCAAGCGTTTAAGACCATCTAAAATTTACCTAAAAGCTTTAATTTCTTTCATTCCCCCCCCCCCATTCAAAGTTTGAATAATGTTGAATGCCACTTTGGGCTCAGTTAAATAATAATAAAAAACTTAATATAAAATTATAACAGTTAAAATTTTATGTTTTGACCTTTTATCTTTTAAGATTTTTTTTGCCGCTTCTTTCTTTCACACCTTAAAACGGCTCCATTCTTGTTTTTATTCCTTCCTTCTATAACCATCTCAGTTATTCACTCCTGTGAATAAACATTGTATCTCTTTCTTTGACAGGTGATTATTTTTTTACTCTTCTTGTGCTTAGTGGTGATAATTATTTACTTACCTTGTGAGCGATGGCATGTAGCCCGAGGTGCGGTGGAGACACAAGCAGATGTGTGAATTTCTTTCTCTTGGATCCCTGCAGAGCATCCAGGGCGTCTGACTTCGCTGAGAGTAGTTGAGAAGCACCGTAACCATGACAACTGTTGTAGTGTGGTGCAAGACGGCGGTATACAATTTTTATCTTAGGACATGTGTAAGGATGTGTGAATCGTTATAACAGGCGTTATTTTTTTTATACTTTTTTGAAAATTTCTTAAGGCAACATGCAGAGTTTTTCAAGTGATCTCACTTGTTTCTAAACAGTTTTATTTCTTTAAATATTTCCCATTACTCCTCTTTATTTAAACCCCTCTTGGTGACTATGTGTAGCTCATTTTTATAATTTGTTCTCATTCAACCTTTCGACCCACTTAATCAAATTCTTTTTAATTCATTCCTCTTGTCTGCTTAGATCTCTAAGTCAACATAAATATTCTTTCCTGTATTTTTTCCTTGGTGTCACTTTAGTTGTTGCTGACTGTTCTTCTTTCACTTGACTATGTTATTAAACTGATACTGTGCCTTTAAAAATAATTTATATTTCTCTAACTTTCTTACATTTTGTTGCTTCCCAACCATAAATTTGGATGTGTGTCACTGTAACCTTTTGTAGCAGATCAACACAAAGCAAACAACTTCAACAGAAGTTGAACTCTGAACCTGCTCTCCCTTACATAACGGCAGACCCTAGATCAATATTAAAATGGTATAGCTGGAACCAAATTCATGATAGAATGACCTAGTCAAAATCTAGATAAATCTAATTGAGAATGTGTGAAAGTTACTTTTTGCTGTTTTTACATCTGCAAAACTGGCAGCTAAATACCCTAAAGACTTGCAACTGTAATTGGAGAGAAGGTGATTTAACAAAATATCGACTCAGACTGGCTGAATACAAAGGCACGCTGCATGTTTGAAAGTATTATTATTCTTCCACTTGATAATAATGAGTGTTTTGCAATCTGCCACATCAAATCCAATTAAATAGAGTTCAGTGTTTGGCTACAATGGGACAAAATGTGAAGAAGTTCAAGGAGAATGAATCTTTTGCCCTTTACTAAAACTGTTTTTTTCCCCCCTGATACCTTCACTACTTATTTTTTCTGCAATCTAAAACTAAGGCTTACAAACCTGAGTGGTTAGAGAAATCATTTGTACATTCAAACATTTAATCTTTACTATTTTCTCTTCAAAAAAGAACAAAACAAAATTATGTTAGGTGAAATGTTTTTAGCTTTATCAATTTAAATAAATTCTCCAACCATTTGGGTGATGGGGAAATCTTTAAATGGAGAAAAAAAAAAGAGAGAAAGCCTCTCCTAATTTAAACCTGTGTTGTGTCAGGTGTTGTGATAATTTGCTCTGAGATTCATGTAAACGTCAGAAAGGTGAGCAGTAGACATGTTTGTCGCCAGAGCATGAGCTTGTGCGTTGTGCTGTCACGTCACAGTCCAATGCTTTGAAGTTCAATGAGTGTGTATGTGTGTTTGTATGCTTTGTGTGTGTGTGTTTCCTTGAACACAGTGTACTGTGCTGATCAGCTGAGGTCCCTCCAAGTGTTTGCTCAGTAAATAACATCATGGTGGCTCCTCTCTCTGACTGGCTCAAACCTTTTTGTTTCACAACCCGACTCAGACAGCCTTTTCTGCAGTGCTCTTGTAAGCCGGAGCTAAAAATGTGCTTTTGGGACTTATTATTGTAAAGCAGCCCTGATAAAATTCTCTCTGGTGTGATAAAACATCCTTAGTGAGGATGTTTTGAGGTTCTTCACTCCTGCTGTCAAGCCCCCACTCAAACAACATGTTATGCGTCTTAATGCTTGGATTGCTTAGAGGAAAAGTCAGCTTTTTTTTTCAGTCATAATGCATTGTCGTCTCCCATAATGAGACGCTCATACTGCGTAGGAGAAGTTCTTGTTCTGAAATCCCCCAGAGATCGAGAACTCTTTTTGTTTCTGCTGAGAATAAAGGATAAAAGTAGACACCTGAAGACCTGGGAGCAGCTCGGGTTAGAAAATGACTTCTGCTCAGCTGAACAGAGAGCATTGTGTTTCAGAGCAGCTGATAGGAATCTTAATGACAGCTTCCGTGATAACCATGCAATATTCAGAGGGAAGTGAATTGGCTGTGGCTGGTGGATTCATGACACATTTCTTTTTGGCTACATCGCTCTCTGACAGGCATGAGAAGTAGATTGTCTTTGCATTTATATGGCTTAATTGCCGTCAAAATTACCACACCTGATCGTAGAAGCTGCTCAGCATCAATCTCTGTGGGTATTTTAATTAGACACTGACTTACCTGCACATCACAAGCTGCTTCCAAATATTGCTTTGATTCTTACAGTCTCAGAGATGTCTGTGTGTATTGACACTGGTGTCATGTTTACTCAGGCTAAGTGGACTCTTGATAGATTATGTGTTTAGATCTTGCACAACTTTCTGTTGCAAGCAAGTTTCTAACGTCTGTTGTTAGTGTCTGCATGTGAACACACATTGTACTGAATGTCTTCATGTGACCTCATTAGTATCTTGGACTGTCAAGCAGATCCATCCAAATATAGCTTGGAAAACCGGAGAGTGATATGCGGCTAAAACCAGGAATTTAGATACCTATAGCACCATTTTTATGCAAATGGTGATGTTTTTTGATGAACTTTTGTGTCAATATTTCCATCTAATGTTATTTTCTTATTTTGTCATCTATTCTGTAAATTGCATCAGTTCACTTTGCAGCTAAACAGCGTTAAAACATGATGCCACCAAACCCGTACACAACAACTATGTTCTCAGGTTTGCAAGCTTCCCCTCTTTTTTCTTCTGATGTAAAAATGTTTATCTTGGCCAAACATTTCAACTCCAGGTTAATCAGACCACAGGATGTGTCCAGAAATCAATCTGTCTTCCTGAGTGCAATTGCAGACTGACCTGGCTTTTTATGCTGGTTGTAGTATAATCGATCCTTCCTCTGTGAATGCACTCTCAACTTCAGTCAGCATCTTCACAAGGTCTTTTGGTTACCTTGATGCAGATGCAGTCATCTGCATGCAGATTTTCAGTCATCCTCGACATGGTGGTCTTGTCACACAATAAACTGCTTGGCAGGAAACAGTATTCACGTTGAACTGTTTTGTGTGTGACACCAAGGTGGTAAGGTGTGCAGTGGCTGCCTTCGTAGTGAAGAAACAGTCCAATGTCCCCAATTATCTCATCAAACTTGCCAGTATTTCAGATTGTGGGAAATGAAGGAATTTGTCACGAAAAACGTAGGAAATCGGTATGCTCGACTATGAAATCTCCACCATCCGCTGACACTTTTGATGACTCCGTGTGGCTAACAAAGTATTCCCAAGTATGAGGGAGCCTTTATAAATGAAGGCAACTGGACTTATGTTGGTATCTTGAAGATGTTTCACCTCTCATCCAAAAGTCTTTTTAAGTTTTAAAACTTTAGTTGCAAAAATCTGGTAATAAACTGTACTCAGGAACAATCACACTGACTGGCAATAGAGTGCACTAATGACCACTACCCTCTCAAATAGAGGGAAGAGTCAGGTTTTCATGTGACCTTGATGGCCTCATTAGTGAAAACAATGGCCTCATTAAGTATTTATTGTTCCAAAATGTTCCAAAAGATATTCTGTCACACTGTTTAAAAAATCAAATTACATTTTAATGAAATTTCTGATGAATTGCCAAACTGAGTGGAGTTTTGCGCACAGAGTAAAACAGTTCTGCTCACTGGGCTGCCAACATTTTTTTTCTTAGTAGTATGGAAGAAACACATTTTCCCTTTAAGAGGAATGTGTGAAAATTACTGAAAAATGAAAGCAGATGGGTCAGTTTCTGGTGTCAAGGTATTCCAAGGTGCTAAACAGCCGTGTGTCAAAGTTGCTTTGGTCTATTTGCAGTTCAGTGTACTTTTAATGAAATGCCAGGAAATTTTCAGCTGTTTATTGCAGTAAGAATTGCTTCAATTTCCCTCCCCCACCTGTTGCTGCACACTGCTAGATTCTCCAACGTTTTTCTCTCACTTACAAAAAAAAAGCTAATGTGACTGCTTCTAAGTATTTCTATGTGCAACAGACATGACTTGTCATTGAGTGGAAACTGGGGGTGGGAGGAAACAGGCTGTGTTTTTAAGCAGCTGCTTGCAGGTTGGCTACTAGAGCCTGACTAATTAACCAGCTTTAAATGGTTTGTTATGCTTGTGTTACTGTTAAAAGAGGAAAAACTGTGAAAATTGATAATATTGAGATAATTAGCACTTGTAAATATCACTCAAATAAGTCTGTGTTTATTCAACAGTTTTGCTAAAGTATATGCATCAGAGTCAAATCGACATTAAATACATGTTAGCTGTTATTCCAAGCTATGTTTCATGCCACTGATTAAAATGTAGAAATTTGCTGTTAAAAATAGCTGAGATTTGTGTTGCTGAGGATGGACAGGAGCACGGAGGAGTATATCCATAGGGACCGCTCGGGATGGATAGTTTGGGAACAGAAATATCAAGGTAAAATAGAGTTTGCTTGCACAAAGAGGGAGATACTGAGTATATTTGGAGAAATGTGCTGGAGATTGAATTGCCAGTCAGGTAAGGCCAAAGGAGTGGTGAGCGAGGATATGGAGGTGTATAGGTTGACAGAAGAAAAATGCAGAGAACATTCGACTGAGGATGTTGGATGAACTCAAACACGATCAGCCTTATATTTTCGTTGGACACGGCATTTTGGTTGCAGAATAGAATTGAACTTTGTCTTCAAATGTTTGTGCTATTAGTGTAGCACCTTCATTTATAGCCAAGTGATCTGTGTATAAAATTATCCTGACCTTTTCACAGGTTTTGATGAGTGCTGGAAAAATTAATTGGATAAGATCACACCTATCAGGCAGAAACTGCCAGACCAAGTAAATTACACTGATTATCTTTTCATCATTACCCCTGCTGGTGGGAGGGATACATTAAGCAGCAAGTAAATACTGTGTCGTTGAAGTTAATATGTTAGAAGCAGGAAAAATGGGCAAGGGTAAGAGAGTTTGACAAAGGCCACCTCGCGATGAATCAAACAACTCAGTTGTAACGTCTCCTAAGCTGCAGCTCACTTAAGTGTTGGGAAGTTTCTTTCAAAAGTAGTCCAAGCAACAAAAAAAAAAAACTATGGTGAATTAGTGACAGGTAAGTGATTCATGGCAAGTGAATCACCTACCTAGAAATGCATGGTTCCAAGATGCGCTATAGTAAGTAAACAAGCCAGCACAGACAGTGTGAGGCTCTGCTGGGCAGCCTTGTGTCCTGCAAGGTCAATGTTACTTACCACCTACATACCACTTACCCCGTGGTAAAAAGTGATGATGCACTATGCATGATGCATGGGAGTGCTAAAGTGATGGTGGATAAATTGCTTCAGCATTTTGTGTAACAGCTGTCCATATGTAAAGCACCGGATGATTCTCTTTTTACTACTTATGATATTACACTATTTTCTTTTAATATGTATTTTATAAATCCGTGACTAAGTCATATTTATACACCTGCACATTGAAAACCCTGGGCAGGATGGAGGTGGTGGGGTGGAGTCGCCTACAATATCCCCGCATACACCTCAGAAGTATGTAGTTGAACAGCTGCACCTACCAAAGCATTATCGCAGACCATTTACATCCTTTCATGTAAATGGAAACCATTGATGACTGTGGCCTCTTTCAACAGGATAATGCACCCTGCCACAAACCAGCGTCTCTTATCCAGCACTGTTTAATCACATAAACTCTTCATTTAAAGTCAGGGTGCTTCCCTCGGCTCTCTTCACTACATTCTAGATGGTGGGGGCATCGTAACTATGGGAAAGAAAGGAACTAAAGAGAAAGATGTGGGCAGATCAGATTCAAAGTCATCAAGCAAGAAGTTTCAAACATGTTTTTTGAAAAAACAAAAACAAGAAAACAAACCCATATATTTAACTCAAGGATTTTTTTCTTCAGACAACTGAATAAAATTTAAATTGTAAAGGAAGACAGGAACAGCAACACCTGCTCTGTGATTTTGCATCAACATTCAAAAATCCTTCTGTGGGAAATCCATCATCCAAGATTAAATTCTGCTTTGCCTTTTTTATCCTCATCCTGTCAGATCTGATTAAGAAAGATCTCTGTCTCTAGGTTTAATGTGTCTTACACAACACGTTTGTGGGCAAAACCCAATCAGATTTTACTTTCTTTCTTTTCTTTTTTTTTTTACTTTAATCGCCACTCAACAAATATTTTAACTTGCTGTGTACATTACAGCCGAGAAGATAAAAATCTAATGATGGAGAATACCTTTTTCTTCTGGGCCGGGTTATTTTTGAACCTGCATTTGTTCCCATAGAGACAGAGTGTAATCAATAGCCCCAGTGAAAAGTGTTTGTGCTTACGCCTAGCTATTAACGTGTGAAGCTGTACAAAAGTGTCTTTTTCTACCGTACCTGTTATTTCACAGAAATGTTTTGCGGAAATAATTGGAGGAAGTCCAATTACAATAGAAAGGTTTTGAACGTGTCACCTCTGCAATTTTAAAAGCTCATTCATGAATGGTAAATACTTCAATGCTGCTGATTTTAACTGAGCAAAAGTGACTTAAAGATGTACTGTAACTTTAGTATCTTTACTAGAAAATACGCCTATTTGCAGAATCAGCAGAAGCAGAGTCCCCTTCATTAAAATCTTGTCCTCTTATCGTCTTCTTTTCCCATCAGGTCTCGAGGGCTACAGGCGTTTTGAGTCTTCTGCAGTCAACTACAGCACGATGCTGCTGGAGGCTGACAGTGAGCGGCTTTACGTGGGGGCCCGTGGGGCCGTATTTGCTCTGAATGCCTCTGACATCTCAGCCAGCTCTGCTCTCACTGTGAGTTTGTTTGTTTTTTGGGGTTGCTGCATGTTTTGTGCTCACATGCCATGTATTTTATTTTATTTTTTTACAGTTTTTGCTGTTTCATTTATGCTCCCCAGTCCAGGGAACTTATGAAAGAAAACCTCCAAAACATTTAATTTTGAGGTAGAAGCAAAGCAAGCCACTATTATGCTGCAGCCATTTTAATTGCTGCATAAATTTGAGAAAAACATTTTAATTTGCATCAATGCCCTCCTCAGGCATTAAGAAATAAAGGAACTTTGCATTAATTTAATTTATACATAAATCTCAATTCAGTCTTACCAGATGAATAAATATATTTAAAACCCCAATTCCTAATGTTTAATTCTGTTATTAATTTACTTCAATGATGTTTAATGTTTAAACTATATTTCCTTGTACTTCCTAGTGCAGGCTTGTTTAGGTCAATAAATGATGGTTATAGTTTGACCTAGGCTAGTAGTTAGTATATCTTTATATGTTTTTCTTCTTATTTACTTTAAACTATTGTCTTTACAGTAGGTTATCTTTGTCTTATAAACTGAATGAAATTAAAATTAAAATTTTCTTAAATTTTCGGTTGTTTCATAACTCTAACACTTGTAGTTTTGTCAAGAGCAACTGTTTCTCATTGTGGATAGGTTTCCCTATTACAGAAAGATCCTCAAATTAAAGAGTGGATCATTCTGAAATGTTCAGCTTGTTATGCTACTGCAATAAAAAGCACCTCTATTGAAAGGTTTATAAAACATCTTTAGGTGGCAGACACATGGAGGATTGTGTAGTCCTGT
>CAEFZX010031780.1:0-13401 GCA_903066825.1 Alfaro cultratus
GTATTAGCGATTAGGTAATGCATTCAGCAAGTACTTTTACTTTTAATACTTAAGTATTTTTAAAAGCCAGTACTTTTTGACTTTTACTCAAGTAAAAATATTAATGTACTTTTATTTTTACTAGAGTACATTTTTGTCTGTGTATTTTTACTTTTACTTAAGTACATTTTTGAGTACTTTATACAACACTGCTTTAATGAGCAACTTCTCTTAATAAAATTCCTCATTAACAATGATTTATTGAAATGGCTCCCAATACAAATTAGGGGCTATTTAAGCCTGTTTTAGTTTTGTCATGTCCTGGGTGACTGAAAACCAACAGGTAGATAGAAATGAATATATCATAATTTAATACTTAAAGCACCAGGGTATATATAGAAAAATATTCCGATTTTGTTTTGTGGTTTTAAATATGAATGAGATATATGTATATACAGATAGGTGCTGTATGTACAAAATTGAAGGTGCTAAGGAATTATTAAAGGAATTAATAATGAATTAATACAAATTCATTTACCTTTAATATGTAAATTTACATTATAATTTTGCTTTTTAACTATGTCTGCTTATTTAACTGTAAATGTTCATTCTTTGAGCAATTTTGCTCAAGGAAGTGTGTTGCCTGACACACTTCTGGCAACAAAATTCATTGCATTGATTTGTTCAAACCATGACAATAAATAAAGTTCTTTACCTAGAAGTTGCAAAAACATTTCACGTTATGCTACTTATGAAAAGCAAAAAAGAATGGCATATTTTAAATTATTTTATAATCAAATAAGCTCATTTAAAAGATGAATAAGGAAATGTTTTATGATAATAGCATATAAAATGATTTATTTAAACAATAAAATCAACCACTTTATTTAAAATAAAATGCAAGTAAAAAACACAAGCAAGGCTTTGAATCTTTCAACTGATGGTGATATATTTAATAATGGTATCAAAACTGAGAGAAGAAACATTCACAAAAACTTTAAAAATTCTTGAATAGATAAATAATAAAAATATGAAATACATGGATGTACATTATGTATGTATAATTGTTATGGAATACAAGAAAATATTTTGATTAAAATTATTCTTTACTCAAAATAAAAGCTAAAGGTTAATTTAAAAATTGACTTAAAATCTAAGGTATTTTTGGACAACTCTTTAAAACTGCTATGTGTCTTATGTTATGAGAAAGTGTTAAAATATTTTGGGAACAAATGAAAGGAACTGAAAATAAAAAGGGTAAACTGTTTAATAAATGCACAGAGAAATCTCAAACAAAAGATGCGTAAAGGATCTATATTTAACTCATAATGAAAGCTCATTTAAAAGTTGACTCAAGAATGAATCTTATTTAAAATCTCTGGAAACAAGCCATTAAAGTAAAAATATATCTCTTCAGTTTTTTTATAAAGGTTATATACGGAAGAGGAATAGGGCCACTGAAAAAAAAAAATCTGACATTCTGACTTTAATCTCAGAATTCTGACTTTAATCTCAGAATTCTGAGAATTCTGACTTTAATCTCAGAATTCTCAGAATTCTGACTTTAATCTCAGAATTCTCAGAATTCTGACTTTAATCTCAGAATTCTTTAAAGTTCTGACTTTAATCTCAGAATTCTGACTTTAAAGTCAGAATTTTTTTTATTTTTTTTTCGGTGGCCCTAATCCTCTTCCGTAGTTATACGGTTGAACAGTATACAATAGTAAATTGTTTTATTAGGAAACTATTTATAAAGTAGTGATTAAAAACCCCAGAAATACAGTAAAATGGCCATGGCGTGGAACCAGTGAGTAACTGGTACAGAGAAGTGAGCTGAAACTTTCCTCGGTGTGGCAACAAAACGCGGACATGTCAGCCAAGTGTTCCCTCGTGCTCGGACGTCATCTGCGTCCCTCCCTCCCTTCCCAGTTATCCCCATCTCACTCCTCCCTCTGTTTGCTCGGATCCCAGTCCCTTCTCTCTCCAGCAGGCCCGACCCGCACATCTGTCCGGCCGCACGCCCACGCAGACTGCCGACAGCACACGAGAGAGGGGGATGAAATTAGCAGGGACACGACGAGGGATAGAATAGCCTGGACTTGTTTGCTGGAAGAAAATCCGGCCACTCTCATCGGAGCTCCACGCGTATCTCCCAGTATGAGAGCTGGTTTCTAGTTTTTTTTTTTTTTTTTTCCCAATCCGCAGAGAGAAAAAAACAACAACCGATTTTTATACTCCATGAAAACATGAAAAGAGCAGCTCGGATCTCGAGCGGCTGCACCTTTCTGAGCTCAACCAGCCGGCTGGACGCGCACCGTCAGGACCGTTAGGTTTACAGCCGGATAACCGGAACCCGGACTGCAGAGGAGGAGAGGAAAGAAACTACATTTATTCCCCGAAAAGACCCAATTTCACTGTACTCAAAGAAGCAAAACGCCAAAGTAAGTACTGTTTCATTTTCATGTCGGTAAAGCGGTTAGCTGTTGGTTTAATGTGTGCGCTGCGGCAGACGACGTCCTGCATCCTGTTTCTGCTTAGACGTCATTACGCATTCATGTAGGAATCCGTTAATGCGACATAGCAGAACAGTTTTGTTTCACTTATTATAATTTAAAAAAAAAAAAAGCATGGCAATTAATGTGTAAGTGTGTTTGGGAAGGAGCCGTAAAGTTTCTAAGCGTTGCTGTTTAATGTAAGGAAATGATGGCGCGTGGCTCAGTGTTTGATCTATGCTAACAAAGTTTACCAACCAGACGGGATTATCTCAGCGAACACACACATAGGTGGAATTTAGTAAAAAGAGCTTGTACTGTAAAAGCTCTTTTACAGCTCTTTTATATGTTTTTATATCACATATAATGATTAAATGGACTTTGACTGGGACATATTTTCCAGCGCCACAGTTGTGAACTATCCCCGCAACAAAGTAGCCAAAGCTGCTGCCCAGACTTTTCTTAAAAAACTTTTGATATAGTTTGTCATTTGTAGCAAAATGTTTCTTTAGAGGTTTTTTTTTTTTTTTTTTTTTTTTCCTTTTAGTGCTTTGCATTGAAAGAAAATAAGATCTTGATTCCCTTTGGAAAAACAAGCTTGCACTCGCAAATGGCTTTGATGACATCACATAAGGCGGCTAATTTGTTTGTACTTGCATTGTTTTTTAAACCATTTCCATCATTCAATAGGCTTGGCCTGAGATTATCACTGTATGACCTTGACTAATGCTGTTTAATTGGTATCTTAAGTCAGAGCTCTGATGTGAGAATGACATCATATGAGAGTGATGCTAACTACTGTTTGCAATACAGACAGAATATGTATTTGTCTTCATTTTATGCATGCAAACACAAAATAAACATATTTAATAAATTTACTTTACAGCATATTGCCATGTGCCACTGGTTTAATTGTCAATAAATAGTTTACTTGCAACTTTTAGTATAGATTATTCTGCTGTAAAAGTAAAACCTTCCCCATTAACATATTGTCAATACACCAGTTATTTTATATGTAGTGTAATTGCACTGCTAAATGGCAAAAAATAATTTAACCATATTTTCACAGTTATTTTAAATACATTTGAAGAGTAGAAATAATATTTAAATCATCAAAAACAACAATCTCAACTAATACTGTCAGTTTTGGGTGTTGTTGTTGTATAATGTGACATTTTTCCACAGCTATAAACAACATGATGCATGCAGAATACAACATTTTTACAATATTCATGTCATCCAATGGGATGGAAAAATTCAAGTTGGAATATAAATAGATATGTGTCAGTTAAAGTTTCTAAAGCATTCATTGTCTTTATCTGGTTTAGCTACTCCATCCACAGCAGCATCAGTCAAGACTTTGGAGTCTAAAGGGCTTGCAAATAAAATGTTCGTTCAGCACTTCATACTCAGTGGAAATCTGTAAACGTACGTAGCTTGTCTGCTATGTTGTCCAACAATGCTGGCTGATCTCAATTCTTGTGCCTCCTGTGATGTAATTGGCCCAAATACACATTAGCAGGAGGTGGGTTTTGGTCTGTTGCTAGGAAACATTCCATTTTGTTAAATCCTGCTGTGAACATTCTTACTTTATTACCCCGTTGTGTTTTATTTTCTGGAGGTGACAGTCAGTTCTCCCATTTGTCCTTTCATAGCAACACTATCTCAGCTCATATCTCACAGTGGAAGCAGGAAGTAACCCAACCCTCTCTGGTTTGATTAGGATTACTAATCCATCGCTTTTCAATAGAGCCAAGAAGCCCAAATGGGAATCAAAGCCAAAGCAAAAGTTGCTGGAGCATTGCAATGAGAAAATTAAGGTATGACTGAAGAAAATGTGGGTTAAAAGCAACCCAACACTCAACAATAATTTTTCAATTGGACATTTTTAAACACTAATGAAATAGATTCATAAATACTTTATTAATCCCTACAAGAGAAATTTGTGTGTAGAGGTAGCACCTAAAATCACAAAAACAAGCACAACAAGAATACAGTACCATAAAACACAATGGTACTTGTGGTATTTATAAATGCACATGGTCAGCAGGAGGTGATGTGCCGCCTTGTTGCAGCAGGAATGAAGGCTCTCCTGCACTTCTGTTCTACAACGCAGACAGGTATTATTACTATTGTGAATGATTCTCTGAGCTGTCAGAGAATACTTTTAAGCAGCTTCTTCAAATCTTAATCGAAACTTGTGTTGCATTTTGCCATTCCTAAAAAGCCTGTTTATGTTGGATTACATAAATAGGTGATGGACCAATATTACCTTTTTGGTTTGTAAAGGCATTTTTCTCTGACCCATTTTGAGTCATGTATAAATCACATAGAGGTGAGGGACAAGTGCTTTGATGCATGAATAAGAATAATTTTATAACTCGTTCATTTGTTACATTTCATTGACGGAAAATCAGAATGAGAATGACAGTCCTGGAAAACAGCAGTAGTCTAAAAAAGTCGCAGTTTCCTCAAATGAGCTTCAGCAGTTGGTGATTCATTCATGGAACCTAATTTGTTCAGTCCTAATATGTGACAATGTGTTTGTAAATGATTCATTCTGACTAAAATTCTGCATTGAAGTCCAGATCAGTCAGTCGAGTTAAATCACATGTGCCAAACTCAAGGCCCGGGGGCCAAATCTGGCCCACCATAGCTTTTTATGTGGCCCTTTAGACTCCAATTTATATCAGTTAGTTTGCAAAATTCACACAAAATCTACAGATCCCCACATTTTTTTCAGATTTTTATTGCAATTTTTTTCTTAAAATTGGTCAAAAACATTGGGTTTAAGTGACTGCTGCCTCAGCCTTACTTGATGTAAAGTGATTGATACGGCGATTGATAAGTGACTTTTAACACCATACATTAACGTAAATATCATAAAAATTCCTTACAAATATTTCTAAATTAGCGCCTGAAAATCTGTGATTTTTATTGCAAAAAAAGAAACCACACAAAAACATTACAAAATCCTGGATGGGCTGATCAGTGTGGAAAAACGTTCAATATTATTTAATTTTAAGAAACGCTTATTGAATACTGCTAAGTATTAATAACAGCTATTTAATGATACTTTAACAGTTTAGTGGGTTTTATCAATACATTCTGACCCTTTAATTACATTCAGATTTTTGATATGGCCCAAAATGAAAATTTATTTGACAAACCTGAGGTAAATACTTTAACCTGAGATCTAAAAAAAAGCAACTTGAACATTGAGCTGTCTGTGATTCCTTTTTTACTGTTTTCAGTGAGTAATCAGTAGAACATGGTGGAATTTGGTCTCCGCTGAATGAGTAAAGCTAATCACCAAAAGGTAAATGTAATCATGGCCTTGCATCCACTGAGGTGAATCATTTCAGCATGACAGTGCCTCCTGAACAGACCCATTCACAGCAGCATGCTGACTGATTGACCTCCAACATCAATAATTCATGAGTCACAGATCAGTGTCACTAAAACCTGACTTTTTTGTGATGTTTACCCATAACAGTCATGAAACAACTCAATAAACTGTCTGCTTTGGGATGATGAAACACAGACTCCCATTTACATACTGAGATGATCTGTTGAATGTATTTTTTGTAGAAGAAATAATCTCCATGTTTTTCGAGTTACTTTCTCAAAGAATTCCTAAAATGTGGGGGATGTGTGTTGATCATTTATCCTTGCTGGAAAATGCTGAAAGCATGACCTGAGTTAGGACTAACAAACCATGTGCATCAGAGAGCATGCCCAGCTCCCCTCTCCTCTTCTTCCTCCGCCTGTGACACAAATGCATTTTGCTGCATAGAAATACTAAATATTCACATTTTAAAAGCTTTGAAATGACAGTTTGTACCTTGACTGTATAGGTGATACTGCAATCGTTAAACTAAAATCTCAATTTCAAACTGCACTGATACTAATTACTGTATTACTACATCCTTTAAAAACAAACCAATCACAATCTCATGGGCTATAAAAATTATCCTAATATTTATAGTCATTGCAAGTTAATGACCTGTGCTGTTATTTATGGTTCCCATTTATGAAGCAACTAATAAGGTTCTATGCAGCTTTTATTTATTTATTTTTTACATCTAGTTTCATTAAGTTTAGTTTATTGCAGTAGCATCTGTTTGCACCTGAACAGTTCTAAACAAACTGTTTTCCTCCTGTTCAATCTAATTTATTTAAAAGAACTTGTGTTTTTCACTAAACACTCTCATTATGTACACTGTGTACATGTAGTGGCTTTTTAAATCAGCTTTAAACACAGGAGAGCAGCAGGAGCCAATACAGGGTTCAGTTTAATGCCAGTGAAAATCTGACAGGAAGTCAAACCAGCTTCATGTCAACCTGAGTGTGAGCAACATGGTGATAGTAGATCATTAAGGATTTAATATCATCTATACACTGTAGTAGAGAAGCTGTTCTCTCTGTTGCTGTTGGATGTTTTTGCACAAATGCATCAGTTTGTAAAATAGCTTTTGTGTTACCAACTTATCTGTGTGGTTCTGGTTGGTCAGGCTGAGTGGTCTGAGACTGAGCGGACTTTGAGTCTTTAATATTTCAACATCTTTATTAAACATCAATTAGCTCTCACTGGCAACTTATTAAAATCTGATTAGAAATGTAGGCTGTAATGGTCTATCATACAGCATGTTGTTACTAAAACAGCTGTAAATTTACTTAGGGGATTTGAGATATAAAGCTCTGGGTTGGTTTTACTTAGAAAGTATTAGAACGCTTAGTTTCTCTACAAGCGAAGGCGTAATATTCATCTTCTTAAAATATATTGTTTCAAGAACAAAAACAGGAAATGCATTGTAATTTATAGGTGTATTCTGACGTTACCTCAGTGAAACAGCAGTGCACTAAATATTTAAAGGTTTGACATACCTGTGACCCAATAAAGATCCATATGTGAAGGATTAAACCAGCACAAAAAGGGTCTAATTAAAATTAATCACATTTATTGAATACAAACATATATCTTTGGGATATTTTCTGACAGCAAAAAGCCCGAAGTGATCAGAGGAGTTACCTCAACAACAGCTTTCATAAAGCGACTCCCCTGACCAAATCCCACAATAACCTTTCCTCTCAAATCTGCTCAGCTCTTCTCTCTTCAGCTGCAGGCGTAAGGTCTGCACCCCACTGCTTGAAGGAACCAACCCTCTACCTGGATTCACAAACGTCCCTGTCCTCACATTGTTCTTCAACAAATAGTTATTTATCATGAAACACTGGAGTAACATAATATTTCCTTAAAATGTCAAAATTAAAATGTGAACCTGACTGCAAAGTATCATTTCATTCACATTTACAGGGCCGGCCCAAGGCATAAGCAGACTAAGCAGCTGCTTAGCACCAAGAGGCCCCCCTTTTTTTCCCCTTTTTTTTTTAGTAACGATTTCTGTGTCATTATAATAACAAAAACACAGAATTTCATCATGAAGTGATTTGTTTTTCAATAATATATATTTGATGATGTTTGTATAAATCTTTATTTTATGGACAAAAAGAAATTGCTCTTGGGGCCCCCTGGTGGCCGCGGTAGGTCATGCACACTTCCCCGGTAATTTGAGCTGCTGTGCAACGTGTGGTGAGCATCTAAACGTCCAAAGCTCCGGTAGAAGATAAGTAAGCAAAACAATGTCTCAAAAAAGGACTTATCCTTCACAGAGAAAGGAAAGAGGAAGAATAGAAAAAAGCCAAGATAAAGGTATGGTTTAATATGTCTTGGTAATGTAATGTTTATAAAAAAAGATTTGTGAAGCTGCTAACAGAAAATTTGTTTTATAGCTACCTTGAACGGTTCAGTTCAACAGCCAAACATTTATGCGAGCGTCTTTGTGTGAAACTGAGTTTTAACTTGAAATTAGTTGATTCTCCTGCTTGGCTCTGTATATTTCTGAGGTTTTTTAGCTTCAAAACGGTGTGTTTGATAATGTTTGATAAGAATAATTAAAACTCCTCAATGTTTGACATTGTCTAGCAAATAGTTTTACATCAGGCTACTTGACTACTGCTTTAATATATCAATGAGCTACTCTAAGCTGTAGTTGGGGATATGTTGTTTGCTGCTGATCATTTATGTGGCTAAAACAAACAATATTTTTTACATCCACTCATAAGGTATGTGAAACTTCTGTTAAAATCATTTGAAGGCTCAGAATCAACCCGGTACTGGTCCACATTCTCAGGGGAAAAAAACTCACCTGGTGTAAATTACATTTTTAGCTATAGGAGTAACACTTAAGAGAAATTAATTTAATCATAGAATGTCATGAATTTGTGTGCAGGGCTGCACTGATTGCAGTTTTCTGGCTAACCCCAGTTACCGATCTTTAGAAAGCCTAACCTGCCGATTTTGATTTTGGCAGATACCAATTTTTTTTGTCTGAAGTGTCGCTAAATATACCCCACTGTTTTGTTCAACAGTGGGGTGAATATTGATGACTGTAAACATTTAGACATGACCTGGTGGGCCGATCTGTCAGTCAAACCTCTCACTGCAGAGCAGAAGAGGACAGACGCTGATTTTTAAACCTTTGCTGACAAAAATAAGATCAGTGGATGTGGGCTTCACATGTAAGTATCGGCCGATCACGATCCCCCAAAATTAAGGAAATCGGCGGCCAGAAATCCACTGGCTGATCCACTGGCATATAATATATGCATATATAATATGCATATATTATATATGCATAGGATATAATGTAAACAGCACTATCAGAGATGCAATAAGTTTATAGCAGGTGTGCGAATGATCTAATATTCTAACTGTTGATTCCAGCCGGTCCACATTGTTAGCAGAAATAGAGGGCCTCAAAACCAAATGGAGGCTTGGGCCGGACCTGCACATTTATAACAACTTTCATTCAGACTGATTATACTTATATAAGTATATTTGAAAATTATTAAAAGTCTGCTATTTTAGAACAACTTCGAAACACGTAGTATTTTTTTTGTCAGCATATTGTCAATACATTACTGGAAACGGAAATACATTAAGGTACATCTGCCTGTAAATTTTTGTTCTTCCATTACAGGCATTAGCAATAATGTGTTGTTCTGGCTTGATAAGTGATTTCACCACACGTATTGGTGTATTAAGTCGCATGTGGTTATGTGATAGAAATTAGTGAGAACTGATCATGCTTCTTGAAGGAGTGTCCCGTTTCTCAGTAGAGTATTTGAACCACTTCCTGAATCCAGTACCAAGGGATAGGAGGGGAAGGAGGAGGGCTAATGGTGGACATAAACCCAGGAAATGGCATTCAGCCGAATGAAACTGGACATCTGTGCTGTTATCTGTTTAGTTACTGACAATTTATAGGTTTATGTTTTTGTTGTGCTCTCTTGAAACTTTTCTTGCATCAGTCTCCTAGTTCTTGTGTTGTTCTGTTCTTGGACTGATAACCCCGATGGTGTTGGTCTCTCTCATGAATCTGTCTACTGTATATTCCTCTAATGTTTGCCTAATGCTGTGGTTTAAATGATTCAGCCTCCAAAGTGAGCCTCCTAAATGTGGTTGGATGCGAGTTGTACAACACAGATGGTATGGGAGTAGTGAGTCACAGTCAGAGCACATTGTTAGTCTTATGACTTATGGTTCCCCTGACCTGCTCAGCTTCCTGCCTTCCAATACTTATTTGACTGTAAAGCACCAGATGATTTTATGAACCAGTGGGAGCGAATGTGGAGGGAGTGGAGTGATTCCTCTGTTTGGTGCCAGCGTGTTTAAATTCTCTAAATATTCCTGGAGTTTGTGCCATGTTCCCCTCGGATCTGTTTAGGTTCTCCTAACTTTTGCTTGAGTTAGGAGAACCAGAATAAGCATTATAAGCGTATAAACCCCAGGATTCAGGAATATCTGGAATGACATTCAGCCAGCTTGATGTTTAATTACTGTTTACAGTCACTGAATGCTTGCAATGTATAGAGTGGAAGAGAAAGTCTGTCTGACAGAGAGAGAGAGAGAGAGAGAGAGAGGGAGAACCGCTTTGCTCCTTCCCCCGCTGGAGGCATTCTTTACTTTTATTGGACCTTTGAAATGGTCAGAGTCTGGTCATGTGATCTGTTAGACCAATGGCATGAGGATTTTGGGAAGCTGTGGGGGAAGAACTGCTTAAACATGCTGAATTCACTGGATGACCTAAACAAGCAACCCTAAAAATATTCTCCTGGCGTCTGCAAAATGCTAAAATGTTGCAATGCTTCCGGACGGTGTGACTTTTTAAACATTTTTCTTGGCTTCATTGTATATTTGCCAACTTTTCTTGCCCACTTTGTGGCGTGTTTGTCCAGCTTGTTACATTTAATTGTATCCAACACACTTTGTAGGAGTTTGTAGTCTTTTGTCTCTATCATTTCCGCACATCAAACACCCAATCGACTGCTGATTTTTAGTTGTGGATAATAACACACTCACTCACCTTCTACAGCAGTAGCCAAATCAGAAGAATCAGCTTTATTATTATTATTATTATTATTATTATTATTATTATTATTATTATTATATGTATGTAAATTGAGAAATGACTTAATGTACCGGTAGCTAAAATGCAAAAACATTCAGATATGTTGTTATTGCATTCATGTGTTTTGTGTCTTTTATGTCTTTACATAGTCAAAGTTTCTTTCCTGCTATCCATTAATGCATTTTTATTACCTATTTTAAATATGGCAAACTGAAGGCCCGGGAGCCAAATCTGGCCAAATCTAGTTTTTATATGGCCCTCTAGACTGCAGAGGGATGCATAAATAGAACCATGTAGATAACAATTGTGTGCTTAAATATTTTATAGTTTTATATATTTTGCATAATTTTGAGGTTATTGCAAATTTTCTGCAAAAAGGGTTGAAAATATTGGAGTTATTCGGCTGCTAACGTTCCTACTACTGCTACACTGCTGCCTCAGCCTTACTTGATGTCAAGTAATAGTCTGTTTAAAGTGGAAATTAACAAAAAGTCACATTTACCGTCTTACATAAGCACAAAATTTCTTTTAAATTACTATATTAGATCCACAATATCAGCCATTTTCACTGCAAAAAATAAAAACAATATTGAAATCTTGGAGGGGACGATGATTGTGATAACATCACTTCATTTTAAGAGGTACTTATCGAAGGTAGAGACAGCTCTTTATTAATATATTAACAGTTTGTTGATGGGTTTTATCAACACATTCTGGCACAACCGGCCCTTTGAGAACAATCATGATCTTGACATGGCCCCTAAAAGAAAACTAGTTTGACACTCCTGCCCTATCAATAACATTATGTGTGTTATTGCTCGTGTAATGAAAATAAGAGCAGTAGAAATGTTTCTGCCTCTCTGAGCCAAAGGGGGAATCCTCCTTGATTACTGGCAGCAGCAGCAGGGTGGGGATGGGAGTGGAAGCCAGGCGGTTACACGGCTTTGGCATTTGCAGTTGCAGGAGTGGGAGTTGCTGTAGCTCTGTAAGGGGACTCCGCTGATAGCGTGCGTAACGGTGCCCCCACTCGCTCTGCTCTTATAGATGAGTTATGACTCACATCCCACAGATGTATCTTCTCCCTTTTTTCAGCCAGCCTTTTACTCTCTGCCACTCCCTGGACATAGCAGCAAAAGTATTCATCAATACGTCAGACAAAGAAGCAGCAATCACAGATGACTCCATTTACGAGTTCATCGTGAAGGTGTGAAGGAAAAACATTCGCTCATCCCTTAGGTGGATCTTCATAGGTCTCTGCAAGCCGCCTGTGCTCCGTTATATGCATTAGGAAATATGTACATGCTCCCAGTGAGAATCAAATAAACCAAAATTAAACCACTGTATTTTCACCATTCATCTCTGAATGAAGATTTCACTTGCCATTTGCTACATGTCTCTAAGCTTAATTGATTTATATTTGCAGGCTGACAAAGCCATAAGGGTGGTGCAGAGTCCTGGTGCTTCAGGATGCTGGTGGAGCTGAGCGAGTGGTTCTGGCAGGAGCGGCTGTGGTTTCCGGAGGGTCTGGGCTGGGCTGACCTGGAGGATCGGGATGGTCGAGTTTACGCAAAGGGCCGTGATTTATGGGTGGCACTTCCCATTGCGCTGGTATTCCTCATTATCCGGCAAATCTTTGAAAGGTTGGTCCATTTTTCACTCTGTCCTGTGGCCTACCTGTGACCCTCAGCTGTGTTTAATTTAAACATTTACTTTCTCCGTGTTCACACATTTATCCCTGTCTTCCTCTTTTGTTGTTCTTTTACCTTCTACCTTCTCCTTGCTTTGTCCTTGACTTTCTTGGTCTTCTATCTCTTCTTCTATCTACAACTTGAAGCAGTATTTATATCCCACGCAGTCATATATTTCACTTGCGTATGTTTGTCAAGTCACTATTAATTATTATTTTCATTACATTTATCTTTTGTTACCTTCCCTCTCACCTTCTCTAACGTTGAGATATATGATAAGAGAAACGGCAAAGAAGACAGTTATAACATTTGCATAAACCTACAGTGAAAAAGCTGCTGCTCACAGTTGCTCATAAATGTGCAATGTTTAATTATAAAACATACTTTTTTTGTCAGACATTCCCTAGTGCTCAACTACTAGACTATTTTTCCAGCTCCATTTACATAGATCCCAATGTTTAAGAAATAACATGAATTAAAACCTATTCAGAATAAAAATGCAGTCAAAAACATCATTTATTTTTATTAGCTAGTTATTCTTTTTATGCCTTTTTAGATTCCTGCACAGTCTGAAAAATATGGTCTTATTGTTTAAAAGTTGGATCCAGTCAGTCTTTTGTTAATCCTTCATAACCTTCTTCTTGTGGTTTCAGGTTCTATATATAACTTTTCTATTTATATATTAAAAACAGTGTTGTATAAAGTACTCAAAAAATGTACTTAAGTAAAAGTACAAATACACAGACAAAAATGTACTCTAGTAAAAGT
>CAEFZX010031783.1:0-68786 GCA_903066825.1 Alfaro cultratus
TAGATATATATATATATATATATATATATATATATATATATATATATATATATAAGGACTGGGGTGACCAGCATGAGGGTGAAGAGTAGCCTTCAAACACAATATACCCCGCAGATTTCTTTAGAGCATATCGAAAATATTTATAAGAAAACAGAGCTTGGAAAGTGAAATCCCTAGACACAATGCTACTTGACGCACTATTGGCTGAAGCCAGTCCAAGATGGTCATTAATGTTCTTTGTTGCTGATTGACATGAAGAGAGGGAATAAGGAAGACGTTAGATGTTAGCTCCTGTAGTACTGTCTCCACTGTGTGAATTAATGCACATTAAGGCATGTTTGGTGTTTGAACGATCAAAGCGGCAAGTTAGACACATTTTTAAAGGAGGTCTCAAGCATTTGTGGATTTTATCTATTCATGGGCGATTGTACCTAACCTCTGTGGGTTGGTGACCTGAAGCAAACAAGGTAGCAAAGGACTGAACAAAGGCCTAGACATGCCGTTTTCTACGCTGTCCGTCCATCCATCCTGCCTGACCCTGTCAGGATCAGGATCTGGAGCAAAAAATGGGAAGAAAATACTCAAAAACTGCTGTGCCAAAAGGACTTGCTGTGATTGCTGTAAAAGAGGCTTTAAGAAAAATATTAAGGCACATATTATACATTTTTTGGCAATAAAAGCTGCTGCACATCTTTCCAAAAAGCTATTTTGCCTGGTTATTATGGAATGCTGTGCCTTGATCTTTGAGACAGAAGAATGCTCAAACACACGATAAGTCGAGGAAGTAATAAAATGTGGACAAAGTGAATGGGTGTGAACACTTTTCTGTGCCACTTAAAGGAGATATAAAGCTCTGGCTCATTGTGTCAAACTACAGAAATGTGCAGGATTTCTCCACCATCACTGCCAGTCAAAGGCCTTGTTCTGAGTCAAAAGCACTTGCTGCATTCCTGAGCAAACAACTTTCGAGATGAGGAATGCAGCAGCCGAGACATGAGAAGAGATGACTCACCAGTAGAATCTGTTCGGGGTGACGTGTTCGTGGATGAGCATCCATTTCCTTCCAAAGTCGACTGAGCTGTACAACTGCAGGAAAATCAGAGACACAGGGACGTTAGTTGGGTCAACATATACGTCTTCATCTGTCAGGTCTTTTAATCAGGCCAGCTGATGTAAAACAGCCACAAGTGAGCCAGAGATGTGGCTGGTTAATTCCAGGCTGGAGGATAGTCTGGGGCTATAAAGCATCCTCCAAGGAGATGACAACAGAATCGCTTTCAGCGTTAACAACTGGCCAATCAAGCTAACAGATTATGACAAATATATGCATCTCTGTTCCCTGTGGTACAAACAACAGGCTTGTTGTTTTCAGCTTACATTGCAAAGAATCTTATTTGATAGGCACGTCAAATACTGGCTACGAAACCACTTTATTCTGGACCAGTGCAGAGGACAACGGATGCAAAAAATGATGTATGGTTCACCAGATGTGCAGGTGTAGCCTGTGGCCCAATTTCGATGTACTAATTACATTTACAGGCGCCTGGGCAACCAATTAATGACCCTTTTGTGTTTCCTAGCACTATACTGATCGATGATGATGGAGCACCTCACATATTTCTCGCAGCCTTTGTGCATCCATCTAGCCGGTACTTGTGAAGTACAGCAAATGTTCCAATTTGATAGATTTTAATCACAGCATAAATAAAAATGTAAAGATTTTTAATTTGAAAGCATTGTTTCTATGCTAGACCTTTATTTATACAGGCCGTCTCATGTAGAAGAGAGGCTTGTTATGAAAAAACAAGCAATGTACAACCACAGTAACTACAAAGAATTAAGACATCTGACATGGATAAATAAGCTCACAAAACTTGAAAAAAAATTTTTTTAAATAAGAAGAAGAGTAATTAGAGCAAGTTTCAAAAGATTTCTCTTTTTGTCTTAAAATAAATTTCAGTTGTCCCAAAGGAATCAAAGTGGATCATTTCAGATCCTGCTGTAGAGTGTAAGTAAGAAACTGAGCTTGGTAAAAGAATAATAAAAAAAAAACCAGCTCATTGTTTTAGGCTTTGCTTCATACAGACCTGGACCTTCCACTACTGAGAACCATTACTTGGAAGTTTGAAATTTTAGCCAGTTGCTCACATTTGGCCGTGATTTATGTGATGCACCAGTTTGAAACTGTAAAGCCTCCTGGGAACTGTCTGCTCTGAAAACAAGCATCCCCCTTCGCAAAGACAGCAGGGACAAGACAAATGGATAGCTGTCAATGTTATTCAATATTTGCAAGCGTGGCCAACATGCTTCCAAATATTGAATAACATATTTGGAGGTGTGTGTAGCATCTGCTTTGGATGTTGTGGATGTTCATGTCCTTCTCTGCTAATGCTAAAACTACAGGCAAACTGCAATTCTAAAGTATGGTGGGAACAATCCCAGGATAGATTTATGAATAAAATATACCAATACATGAGTCTATGAACTGATAAGGATAAACAGCAGTTTATACTCACCTGAGTATAAACGACAGTGGTGAGTGAGATTTACTCTTATGAATCTTTAAGGTGCAACATGAAACTTTTATTACCTGAAATGGTAAGTTACAGGTAATAAGCCTGTAACTTTCAATTGTGACTTTCGTTAGCAGCGTGTATACGAGGGTGATTGACAGCACAGACTTTCCTCCTGGCTCTGGTTGTTTTTGCTCTGGTTCCATTTTTGCAGACTGCAATAGTAGCTTCAGGAAGGAGGTGGAAGAGCTTCGTTTTCTCACACATTATTTCTCTGATGCCATACTGTCGTGACATGGTGACAACTTTAATAAATATGGAAAAAACAGACTTTTGTAAAAGTTACTTACTGCACCATGAAAGACAGCAACCAGCATATGGTGGCAGGTGTGTTCATTTAAACTAATTTAACAAGGTAAGGTCATTAAAACAAGATGCTTCTCAGCACTTAGAACATGATCTGTTTCTGAAGAAAGTGCAGTTTTATCTTCAGCATCTTCAACATTTTCAATATGTGATTTGAATGAAAGTTTGCTGCCGATTTCTATGCCAAGTTATGCATATGTTTCATATGTTTCAGCATCACATCTTCACCTGCATGTGTACTTTCCATTTAAATGTTGCACCACTGTAGTTTTCTCATCTGACTGCTGAAGGTTTTTCAGGACAATCACATTTAGTAGAATCAGACTCTTTGCAACTCACACATCCACTCTGCAAAAAAATGTTATTTTCCTGTTTGATTTGAGCCTAAAGCAGAAAGAATGAAATGTAATATGGAACAGTTCTTTAAATCAGAAGGACAGATATCCAACCCAGCTGGTATCCGCTGATTTCAGAGACCAGGGTTCATCATTACAGCATTAAAGCTCTGATTAGTAATTATTGTCTGTTTAAATTATTTATTTTTTGACGGGAATCAGCGTCTTCTACGAAGCTGTCAAACACTAGTAAATATTGAAAATAAATGTTGATTTATGATTAATGCAAATTAAAATGTTGAAAGACATTTAATGAAAAATAAAATGTAGAGTTACATTCATGTTCATTGCAAAGCAGGTAGACATGTCTCTGCTGTAAGTGATCTCTAAGGTCTAAATGAGACAACCTGCATAAATAAAAGTCCAATTTAAAAAATGGGGCTTGGAGACAGTTTACACAATAAAACAATATTAAAAAAACTTTTGATGTTTTGATTTTAGCCAAAAGCACAAAGTTATGATATTGTTAACTTTTCCAGTTCAGCTGTGAATGTTCTTAGACTCTGTTTGCTGGATTCTCTTGCAAAAGAGATTTTTAATCTCATTGAGATTTTCCTGGTGAAATTAAGGTTAATAAAATAAATTTGCATTCCATGGATGACAAATGTTTATTTTTTATCAACACAATAGTTAAAAACAATGTGTTATGTCACAGTCTGTGTTTTAAATCATTTAAAGTTTGAGTCCTTTGTTTTCATGCTGTCAGCTCTAGAACCAATAATAATTTCTCTAAATATTGATACATATAACTTGAACTCTAACAGACTCAGATGAGATGTGAGTTAAGGTCAGTGAGTGTTAGTGAAGCTGGTCAACAGGCCTTCGGACAGTGACATATGACCGCAGAGGGCAGCTCCCAGCTCGCCTCCCTCCATTCGTCAGGTCAATGACATCTTACATTTTCAAGCTTCTGGGCTGTCTCAAACTAAGCTTCATAGTTTCTCCTTTCGATAAATCAAATGCATGGCCAGCTGCCACCGGAGTCGGGAACAAAAACGCATCACAGGAAGTGTGTTCTGTTTGTCAAGGATTCACCGAGAAGACGGAGGAGCAGGTCCAACTGGAGAACAGGTCAAAGAAAATTATTTGCCACAAGTTAATCAAAGATTTCTAAAATCACACTGGACCATTTTTAGACAAGCTTAATATCTAAATTCACCTTTAAATGGTTATTAAAATGTATTACAGGATTCCAAACTGTGCTGTGAATTGGTGAAAAAACCTTTAATGCATTTTGTTTGTCATTACATCTTGACTGACAGCTTGTTAAATGACCTCCAGGTATTTTAACAATTCAACGTTTTCATCCCTCAGTAGAAAACTTTGACGTCCAGGTTTATAAATGTTCTCCTGTTACATCCTGGATGCCAGGTCTGTGTGATTTCTGTACCGTTATCAATATTGGCATAAAAAATGGGAAAAACGCTGGGAATTCTCAGTTTTTGTTTAATGAATAAGAGACAAACAGAATATTACTGAGAAAAAACATTACTGAAATAATTCCACATGATGTTGGTTTGGAGCTGCAGTCAATATTCAGCAGGCTGATGGTTTTTTCCTGAGGCAGCGTCTTCTCATGTAACAGATATTATATCGTTGAGTTTAGAGTCACAAAATATCTTTTATTTACTAAAAAATGTCTTTCGTAGGGACTCGGTGTGATTATGATAATTATTCTGAGTATTGTTTTCAATCAAGGTCAATGCAAGATTATTATTAATATCAATTATTCCAGCATTCAGTTTCAAATTAACATCATTATGGAAGATGACATGTTGACAAGTGATAAAAATCAATACTGTATCTCTATTAGTTAAAATGTCAGAATGAGTGAGCAAAAAGGTAAATTATTATCCAAATGGTTATGATTCATTTTTTTAATTTCAGCTTATTAACATCGAAAATCAGCAGCAGAAACTTCATCTGATCTGGAATCAGTTTCTCTGATATAATAGGAATTTAATAGAGAAGCTTAAAGGTGGAACAAAACTGTCTGCAACAGAGAAATAGATGGTTTTTACTTTTCTATCTCACTGATTGTTCACTTCATGTCTGAAGTGAGTCACAAAACATATAATATGCAAAATCCATATCAAATCAAATGTCTTTGAGCATTTATTCTGAAAAACTGAAACCAGTTGAACTAAAAACCAGTTCAATCCAAATATAATATATATGATGTAAAGTAACTGACTGCAGAGAAAGCCAACAGACGGCACTGCCTCCGTCTTTCAGAGCAGCAGACGAAAGAGGAAAGGAGAACTTCTTCAAACTAAAAGAGACGTCCAGCAGAACCAGACCAAGGCAGAGCAGCCATCTGCTTCACCCAGCTGGTGGGCCGCTTTTTCAAACACCACTCCAGATGAAAACCTTCATGTTTTATACAGGCAAACGCTGCAGTTCAACAGCTGGAAGGCTCTGAAGTCGGCTTCTGGAGTGTTCCTGCTTTGGAGAAAATATGCATCCAGTCACTTTTTTGACAAATGTTTAACAGCTTGAGGCAGATTGGTTTGGCGGAAGCAGAGAATCCAAAAGAAAAAAGCAAATTATTTCTGCTAGAGTAATCAGAGGCGTGACTAAATGTTTTCATTCAACAGCTAAACTTTCTGGAGCTGTAGAACATTCATTAAAACCAGCAGATTACCGTAAATAATGACAAATCTAGTTTGTTAGATTAAGAAGAGGAATAAGAACAGGATCGCTGAACATTAAAGAAGAAAACCTATGCATCAGCCTGTCATTTGCATTTCTGAAACAAATACCTGAACAAGTCTACCTCTGCAGATTAAATGTACAAATCTGCAGTTAGAAAAGTCTTTGCAGACCCCAACGAGCTGCTGCATCTGACTGACAGGAACCCTGACCATCGATGCAAATGTAAAAGACAATCTTCTGAATTTACTTTGTAAACATGTCGCTCTATTATACTCTGTATTCTATTTTTGTAGATAAGACTCCAATAAATACATTTGTCTGTGAATCTAATGTGACTAAATGTGGGTAAAACTCAAGAGACATGAATAGTTTTGAAACACACTGTAATTTATTTTTAAAATGTTTAAAACGGCAGGATGTTCAGCTGTTAAATAAAATATTTTTGTGTCAAATCTGTGATTTTTCTTCTGCTTTATTTACAACGTCAACATTGACTCAACCATTTCCAGTAGTGAATCCACAGTTTTCCGCCTCAGTTGCTCAAATAAAACAGTGAAACGCAGTGAGGAAAGTCTCAAAGTGTGAACAGTTGGTTTAAATAAATGTACAATATGTAATATTTAGAATCAGAGGTTTTAAAATAAGGACAACAGGGCCTTAACGACATATGAACAAGTGTTTTTTTCTACCAAATAATTCATGTTAATCGAGATACAGGAAAATGCACTTCGACACTGTTTACACTCAGAGCGCATCAGAGCTGAAACTAACATCCCAACTTCCAACTCACATCAGAGCAGAAGTCTTTGAAGACCACATCTTACAAGAAATTAATTCCAGGCAGCACTGATTTAAAAAAAAATGTTTTGTATTATGTTTAAACATCAAACCTTTGAGTTTCTGCGGAGGGGTGAGCAGGAATAATAACCAGGCTTTGTTTCACTGCTTTTAGATGAAGAGTTACACGGGGATATTGGATTTCAACACACACGGCTGCAGTAAATGTTGCGGTGTGTGTGCGTGTGTGTGTGTCTTTGCAGCAAATCAACAGAAAGAAGTCAAGATTTAAACCGATGGAACCAAAATGAGAAGCGAATTGATTCCAAACCTGGTTGATCACAGAGAACTTACATATACCGACAGATGAAGGTCAGTCATTTTAGATTTTCTATACTTAAACCTGAGCCAGGAATCCTTAAGGCCCATCATTTAAAGGCCGGAGTAAAGTGCACTTTGGCTCGGGATGAAATATGAATCAGAATGAAAGATAAATGATGGCTCTACTGCGGCTGTCAACCCTGGAAATCAATTAAAAAATGGTGGCGCAGAGACGGTCCCCTGTGGACCAACTGACAGCAGTTCTCAGAGTTCCAGGAAAGCCTGCGCCGCATCCCAGAATGCAAAGCTGACACTGCTGCTGCTTTTCTGCTGCTAACCTGCACCAATGACATATTTGCTGCAATGCTGCTGCTGACTGTCACCACCAGACAGAATATCTTCACACTTTTCCCTAAATCTTAGTATGAGCTGTGAAACATGGAATAACATGTCCTCCGAAGGAAAGTTAGACAGTTTGGAAGCAGCCAATCAGCGACAGATGGACGGTGTTTAACCCAACACGCCCAGTCAGCTGCATCCAGCTGCTACAGATGTTACATCTGGCTAAGAAATGAGATATCATGAGTCTGGCTGGACGTTTTTGGAAGTTAAAGTGGATAAAATTGGATTTTGCCCCCACTGCATTTCCAGATTCTCCACTTCAATGGGTTTTTGTTGTTTCCCATAGCAACAGGTAGAGAAGAATCACAGATGCAACACTGATGCAGGTAATGTTTGTGTAATCTCTGCTTTACCCCAGTGAATGTCTATATTTTACCTTTTTGTTCCTGACAATTAATGAATGCATAAACTGAAAAGAATGCATAAATATGTCTATAAATGACATATAACAGAATTACATATAATGCAGCAAAAGACCAATAGGTTTGCTATTTGCTAAATGCCAAAAAAAAGAACAGAGAAAACTTTGAGATTTCTTTCACCTTCTTCAAATTCTAAAGTTTACATCCATTTCTGACTTTATAAGCACTTGTTATGAATGAAAGAGAGGTAAATGCCAGTGGCAAAAGACTTCACTCTTTAATATTTCATTGTGAACTAAACACCCATCTGTCGCCAGTCCCTCACAGACAGACACACACTCACACCTAAACTCAGCAGAATTAACCTAACATGTACTTCTTTGACCTGTGGAAGGAAGATGGAGTTCCCAGAGACAAACCCAGTGGGGCAGCAAGCAATATTCACATGCAAAGGCCTTAGATGACATGAGGACCCAGGATCTGTTTACTGCTCACTGTAACTAAATAAAGAAATCATCTTTAAAACAGCAGAATTTGTTCTGAATCGCTGAGTTAAATTCCTCAAGATCAAAAGTGCTTCAAGCATTTGATAGGACGGCTTTTGGACATTTCCCAGGAGCAGGACACCTCAGGGCAGACACAGGACTTACTGGGAAGATTATATCTGATGGTTCCCTGACATCCCATCGTCTCAATCAACCCCAGCGAGGCCTTGATGTGGACGGTGGACGTCACAGCTGATGTGGTTTTGCACATCAGATGAGCAAAAAACATTTTGACGTTTCATCTTTACTCCATCGATTCCATACTAAGTACTACAACTTCTTCTGTGTTTTCACACTGTTTCAGATCAAATATATTTTAAGATGAAACAATAATAACTTGAGTAAAGTTTGATTCTACATTGTACATTTTTTTTATAGAAAATCATAAGGTAAGCAGTAATATTTCCAAAAAGTAACAAATCGCACCCCGATCTGAAAACCTGCACATAGAAAGGAGAAATATGACCATTTATTGGTTTAAGAAATGGAAATGGTTACAATGCCATTTCTAAGGATTCAAGCAAACCAAAGTTAGAACTTCACAGAGTTAAATGGAGAAAACAAGGTGGATTTCCACAACAAGTGGCCAGATCAGCAAAATTACTGCAAGACGGGATCAGTGAGCCATCAGGAGGTTAGAAAAAACCCCTGATCAAACTGAGGCACTGTGGGCCTCACTCGCTTCAGGTGAGGTCAGAGTTCATGAGACTGAGCAACAATCTCAGTACTGGGAGTGTTCCAACGCCAGAACCTTTGCTGACCCGAAAGAACACAAATGCCAGTCTTACATTTGCCACTGATCCAAAATTGTTTTGAAACTATTACATGGACCAACAAGACAAAAGTGGCCATTTTTGAAAGACGTGTGTCCCTTTAGAGCTGGTGTAAAAGGAAGACAATGTTTCAGAAACAGAACACGGTAGCTGCAGTCAAACATGGTGATGGTAGAGGAACGGTTTTTTCTGCTTCATAACCTGGACAAGCTAATGTAAGCAATATATTTATTACTTCTGCTCTCAAGCAGAAAGCCTGAAGAAGAATGTGTGGCCATCAGTTAAGATTAAACCCACTGGGGTTATTCTGCTCAAGCTGCAGTTTAAATGAGAACATCGACAGGTGAGCCGTGTGACGCCCAGTCCTGCTAATGTTCACCCGTTTCCGCCACACCCCAAAAACATTACCAATGCTTCTACACCTCTGCAACATTTATTACACAAACTATACATTACACCAGATATTTGCAAAATGTGTCTTCCTTTTCCTCAGACTCTCAATATGACTCCCATCAACCTCCATTAAGCAGTGGTGATGCTGTCTATTAAATGTGAAAGACTTCATTTGTGTCTGTTGACCTTCACTCCCTCCATTGAGTTACCGTCGGATGATGTGTCTGTAGTGATATTGCTCCAGTTACGATGCCAGCATTTATGCTCTCTGCACTCTGCTCTAGATGTGCCAGCTTCCTGTAAATCAAATCATTTACATACTCATCTCCAGTCTGTTTGTGGACCAAATTACATCCAAGTCGGACCATTGCTTCAGGGTGCTTAAAATGGTGCTGTAATGTGTATTTCATTAAAGATGCATGTAGAATAATGAGCAACACAGCAGCTGGGAACAAAGAAAGCAGCAGAACCTGCTTTAATAAATGGCTTAATCTTCTATACACTAAAGAAACTATTTACAACTGAAACACAATGCCTAATTTATAATCCGTTAGATTATTTTAGAAACTCAAGAAGGCATTTTGTGTTACTTCTCTCAAAAAAAATAAAACAACAGAAACAAGTGTGTTTTATTTTCATATTTGGGTCACATTTCTGTTCATTGTAACATTAAGATGTTTTCCACTGACATACAGCAGAAAATAAAACACAGGCTTGTTTGGTTGCAGCATCGCTGCAGCAACACTCTGCACCCCGAAAAGCTTCCTGCAGCAACATCAAAGCACCACTGCTCTATAAATACAGAAAAGTTCTGAGAAAAGGATCAAGACTTTGGAATTATGGAAATAACTGTTGCATTATAGGACCCAGTGTCCCAAACAATTACTGTAAGTCACTTTTATAACTCTTAATTAAGTCTCTCGTAAAGTCTTGATGCATCTGTGTACAGCACTGTAAATCAAACTGCTCCTCCTGGCATCGCCTGGGCACATCCTGCATGGAGGGGGGAGTGAGCGATGGTTTTATGTCCCGCGACTTATGGAGCCGGCAAAGAACACAATCATAAGGGCCATCCTGCATGTGGGGAGGTAGACGGAGGGGCGACACAAACGATACTCAGACTCTATTCTGCCTGAAAGACCAACAACTTGTGAGGTATCTGAACTAAGAAGAGATCCAATCAATCAGGTCTCCGGCACGGCATCAGTCCTACAGGAAGAGTGTTATACATCCCACCATCACCATCATCATCATCATCATCACCAACGTCTGTTTCCAGGTCAACTTGGATTTGTGTCTATTTCTAAAACTAAAAAAAAAAAAAAGCCTTAGAAAAGTATTTACACTCCCAGAACTTTTCCACAGTTTGATCAGGATACACCAACAAACTTTGTGATTTTATGTGACAGACCAATACAAAAACGTCTTTATTTGTTCAAAAACCAAATATACATTGATATTGATTAATATGCACAGTGAAAATTGACTTGCCCTGTTTACCTTCTTGGGAATACAACCAATCAGTAGCAAGGAGAATTAACGTTCCTTCCCAACTGGTTGCTTTGCAAATTGCACCCAATAGTGTGTAAGGTAGCACTGTGTCAAGTTATTTCAGCTTCCCATGCTATTGCTTTCTTTCCAGTATTTCAGATATGCTGTATGAAAATTTCACTAACGGACAAATTTTTATAAAAACTGGAAAACGATGGGTTGGGGATCCATAAGCAGCTTCTTTCACAACTTTGAAACTGTTTACCAGTTTTACAAAGAAAATACATCAAATTATTCCATCCACCAAAAAAAATACTTTTGCTCAACATTTCCTTGCTTCTCTTTTTTTGGTCCCTCTTCAGTCCTAAAGCTGTGAGATTTAAAGTTTTATTAGAGTTGGAGGAACATGACTGGTCGTCTTATAACGGCACAAATCCCTCTGGAAAAGGTTGTTCCACCAAAGTAAAGTAAAAGGCTTGTTTGTTCAGATCTGTGTGGATTCTTGCGTTTCACATCTGCTGCTTGTTTGTACCAACAGACCCGGTTGCCCTGCTGTGACTCTGCAGATTCTGAGAGGCCACAACAAGAGAGCTGCTGATTAATTTAGTGTTGACACTGTTCCTGAGCCATGTGATGGGTGGAAATCCAGAGCTGATGTAATCTCAAAGTTCAGACTCAGGTCAGATGAGATCAGGCCGTCAATTTGACCCGGCAGTCAAGTTGAAGGGTAAAAAAGATTAAAAAAATGTCCAATTCTATATGTTTCCTTGTTGCTATGAACCATATTTCACCACACACACACACATACATGCACACTTGCATGCACACAAGCCCACTTTCTCACTATTCTCTTTACTTCACTAGGAAACTGCGAGAAAGCAGGTGTTCATGCAACTTTTGATGGGAACCTTTTCTGTTCCCGTGGACAAACTCCACCCACTCTGAGTGGAAACTCAGCAGAAGTGGGGGAAACATAAATACTCTGTGCATGACTTATTTGTCTGGATTTTAATCAGGGGGTCAATTTGACCCTGAACAGTATATGTGTCTCAAGTTCAATTATAAAGATCATCCATTGAAAAAAACATCAAAATGTAATTTCAAGGAAATTATTGTTTTTTTGTGTCTAGGTTTTTTTCAGTGGACATAAAATGTGTAAATTCCATTTTTTATGTCCAAATGAGTAAATGAGTAAGTTGTCTTCATTGATCCTTTATTTGTGAGAAATAAAAAAAACATCATTGCACAAATATTGATTGAAATGGTCAGTATTGGAGTAAATAATCAGATACAAAAATGTTTTGGTTTCTGACACTATTGTATGATTAAACACTCCGCTGGTCAAATTAAAACACAAACATTATTGCTGTGCCTCAGAAACGAACATAACAGGAGGGTAAAAGTAGCCTGGAGTGTGTGTGTGTGTGTGTGTGTCAGTCTTCCAGTGGCTACATGTCCCTTCTCCTGGCCCTTCAAGTTTCTCTGCTACTGGCGTGCAGCAGAGTCTCTCAGCCATGTGGAAGACATTACTGATATGAAGCACACTTTTAGAAGATGGAACTGTAATTTTTAGTGTAAAATGACTGTATTTATCAGAGCTTCTGAACATCTGGTGGTGCCATCATACAACATTTGTGCTGACGTTTCCTCTTGTTGCCGTGGTGTCCTGAAAGCTGCTATTTTTTCTTCCCCCATGAAGCACTTCCAGCTGATCTATTATCTACTTCCAGCCTCCTCCTGCCCTCGTTGTCTGAAAGGTGCTGTTGAGCTGGAGCCAAAGAGGCTGCTCAGCTGCAGCAGAGCATTTCTCATCCCAGGGACTCTCCAGATGGCAGGTATCTCCACCGTGCAGCTCGCTGTGTCCCGGGCCGCGGCGGGTCGGCCGCGCTCCACCGAGCCGAGCTGGACCCTCCCTGCCAGGACGCCTTTAATGGGTTTTAATGTGGAACACATGATCGGGTCACGCAGGCGGCGCTCTTTGGAGATAATGAAGTGCCTTGTTATCCAAACCTGCACAGCAACTCACGGCATGATATTTCCACAGACATATCGAACAACTGTCTTTTGGGAAGTCCTGTAGTTCATGCTCATGTAGAACATGGTTCTTTAAAACTTAGAGACTTTAAGACTTTGCAGCGCTTCATTATCTCCAGAGAAGAGAACAGGAGTGTAAGACTCACTGAAAGTCAAACAGGAACAAGTTGTATGTGTAAGTCAGCCTGAGTCCTGAACATCCTGATCATATTTGTTCTCTGCTAACTTTAAGACGAGAGACTTATAATTATTGCAAACATTTACTGGTCTACATTAATTATGCACAATGCGCATGCACAGTTTTTGTTAGAAGTGTTCTCTTTCTGCGCCTTCAATTACTTTAAACAAGTTTAAATCAGTCACTGGAAGTTTGATTTTGTTCATGTAGCTTATAAAATATTGGAGTGAAAATGTAGTTTGGTGAGAAATACCTCAGCTCAATGCTACATGATACACTATTTTCTGGTGTTGGGAAAGCAGCCAATCAAAAAGCACCCTTCATTTGTTTTGGTGATGATTGGCTGAACCACAATAGCAAAGATTAGGAAGACTGTGGATGTTAGCTTCTGCTGTAGTGTTAAAGTTTCCACTGTGTGCACTGAGTTTCATGTGTTGTTTGGGTTAAAATCAGCAGTGAGAAGCGTTTTAGAGGGGTCTCGTATTCGCAGGGCAGCTGTGGATCCGGAGCCCGGCAGATTCTGGCTACCTTGGAATAACTTTGTGATCTGAGAAATATCTTCATTGCTCTAAGAAATGCATTATGACAGATATAATTTAACATCATTCTGTAGTATGAATTGCCATGCAAATAAATAGGATTTTAGCAAAAAATTGGAATTGAGCATCACAGCTGTGTAAACATATCCGTACTGAATGCATCAACAGCCAACATCTCTATCAATTTTATTTATTTTAGTGATTCTCAAGACCCCACAGTAGTTGGTTCGTGACCCCAAGAAGGGTCCTGACCCAACTTTGGGAACCACACCTCTACAGAAACTCAGAATCCAGACGGAGAATCAAACATCCAGCAGAAGAAATTATTTGATATGCATGAAGTTTCTGTCTGACTGGAGAAATGAAACTTCTCCTGATCATTCTTCACAGAACCAGAGAAGAACTTGTGTCCCCACCAGCCTTACAACTGGAGTCACCTTAGTGGAACGGCTCTGAGAGTGAAGGAGTTGTATCTTCTAGCTCATAAAATGACATCTCATAAACAATAAAATTGGATTATGATCCCTCTGCAAACAAAATATTGAACATCTGACAACAAAAGAATAATGTCCACCTCACAAAATCCTATGGCAAATATATTTTCTTCTGCTTTTTCTGTAGAACTTAACAATTCATATTATGTGACAAAGACAAATAAAAAAGCTTTAATGAGCTTTGCAAATTAATGTTTGGTTGCAAATCAGAATCATGGCCAGCATCCAGTTCTGCAGTAAAACTACAGGCATTAAATCATAACACTGATTGTCTGTTCAGTGCATATATGAAGGATTTGCTCAATCAGCTGTAAATTATGCAACTCAAAGGTCTGCCTGAATAACTTGAACTATCTCCTCCACACATTTTAAACTCTGGTAAAAAACAAAAGTCAGCTCAGGATCTAAACTTAGTTGATCATCAAAAACAGACAGTTTACTGTTTACTTGTGATCCAGCTCCATTTTTGTCACAGTCCACTGAGTCTGACCCAAACACTATGGAAGACATTTCAAAACACGTTTAGGTTAATAGTAATTTTTAGAAGGTTTGAAGTTAATTTAGCAGCTGACAGTTGAGTAGAAATATTCTGGATTCTCCAGTGTTTTTCTCCTCATAACACTGATGACCCAGACATGAACACTAACACACAGTTTCTGTCTATTTTATCTTATTGATCGGTTCTGATTAGGGCTAGAAACAGCAATCACTGTAATTATTGACTTATCTGCTGATTATTTTTTTTATTAAGTGATTAATCCCTTGTCTAACCTACAAGGTGACATCTTTTTCGTGTTAATTCTCACCTGCAGTCTCATTTTCATGCAGATAATAAGCATAGAAATGCACAAGCAGCTAACTCCAAAAAAATATTTTTTCTGAACAGTTTTTGTTAACATTTAAATCCCCAGGTTGAAGACTGGAGAAATCTCCACTAGTGTTTTTCCCACTGAAACGAGTCGATTGATCTGTTCCCTAGCAAATTCATAGCGCTTAAACATTTCCACATTTTAAACATTACAGCCACAAACATCAAAGTCTCGTTTGCTTCCAACAGGTTTCCTTTCTGGAGACAGTTTTAGCTCCATCCATCTTTCCATCAACTCTGACCAGCTTCTCTGATCCTACAGAAGGAAAAAGTCCCCAAAGCATGATGCTGCCACCTCCAACAAACCTCTGAGGCCTTCACAGAAGGATCTGTCTGTGTGTTAAATCACACACTGCTGGACTCTGTTAACTGATTTTATTTAGGGGTATCGGAATCTTTAAATTAAACACAATGAGATTTTGGTTTGATCCAGATTTCATTTGAATTATTAGCAGCAGGATATTCTCTTATGTGGAAGATGCAGCCAGATGCTATCATGACATTGTGTAAAAGCAGCTTTAACAGGTGAATATCTACATTCTCTAAGACGTTCCAGCTTCTATTCACATTCTCTATAAGTAGCAAAAAGAATCAGAGGTTTAAATTAAGAATCACATTAAAGGTGGGGGAATGGTGTCAGCCAAGGACTCAGGATGTAGGCTCACGGCTTCCTATTAAAAATGAAGTCTGAAATAAAAGAGGCTTATCTAAAAAGGACTTTCAATAGCAGAATCTGAAGCTGCAGACAACAATATCTGTCATATTAGGAATGTTACAAAATGAGAAATGCTAATTCCTTTCAGGGACTTGATGCAAATGAAAAGAAAGAATAAAAAGAGTAATCCTGAATAAATGTCCTCTTGCTTCTCTCTCTGAATACTTTATTGAGTCTGATGTCCCCCTTGCATATGTGAGAGTGTTTAGTCAGGGTACGATTCGGCTGGAAATAATTAAAAGCATAAATTTGCATCATTAGGGTGGATTAAGTCAAACAATGTTTGCATATTGAGGGGAGTAAAGAGGCTGCGTGGAGCGCTAAGAAAACACCCGCATGCTGCTTCTCTTCCCAGGTTTGGTGAGCCATCAGCATCTCAGGGGAAAACCTGGAGGAGAATTCCCATCTTCAACTGGAAGTACGCTTTCAGAAACACAGTTAGAGGTGTGTTACAATCAGGAACACAACAAAAGTTTTTCCTTGGAGAATTTGTGTGTCAGAGAGCACAGGGGAGGAAAAAGCTGTTTCCAAGGTCTGGTTATCCCCTGAGCATCTTAGTCACAAACTGACTTACTACATTTTTCCTGACATTTCTCTGCTTTGCATGCTCATTGTGGTGACTGGTAACACCCACTAGAATTTATTATCCTCAGACAGCTTATTCAGATGTGCGTGCAACCTGTTTCTGTGTCTGTCTGTAGAGTTTTACATAAACAAGCAGAAAAAAGTAGAAAAGCAGCTGAAACATCCCTCCAGCGGGAGGTTGGGTCTCCTGGCTGCAATAGGATTGTTAATGACCAGAGCCATGATCAGAAGGACAGCCTCAATCAAACTGAGCAACTACAGAAAGTCCATTTGTTGACTTAATGACATTTTACCTCCAACACACTTTTTCCTTTTGATATTATGCAAAAAAAAAATCTGGAAAAAATGGTCAACATATGCAAGCCTATGTTTAAAAGAAAATGTGAAAAAGTCAGTCTTATTGTTCTGGGACTCAGCAAATAAAATTATCTATTTAAAACAAAACAGGAAAAGTTTGGCAGAGTGAAAAAAGTTTTCCACAGTGTATGTAAACATATGGTTCCACCTCTATATGCGCTGAGAAAAAAAGAGCTGGAAAGAAGTTTGTACTGAACCACTCACAGATGCATCCCTGCAACAACCAACCTGTGAACCAGCTATTATTAGACTTTCCGTGTTTCTACAAAACAACTAATATATGCCATAATTTGTTGGGCTGCTGCTCAAACCCAGCTTCTATTTCCTCCACTGCATTCATGCAGCACTCAGAGATGAATGAAGAAAGATGTTCTCTTGTTGGTGCTGGGTTCACTTTTGAATACCTTCCTCATATTATTTGGAGCTATCTGAAGAAAATCTCTAAACAGACATCAGAATGCAACATTTAAAGCTAATAACCATGCAATGGAAACAAACTAAAGACTAAAGACTTTGCAAATAATGTTGGTGTTACTCATTAGATATCACTGCAGAATAACACATTAAGTCAAACATACATGTAAAATAATGCTTACTGACTAAAAATTTCAGCAGTTTTTCTACCTGCTGCTTTATTGGCAGACTTTTTTTTTTTCACAAACTCAAACTAGACAAGGTCACAGGTGTGATGTTCAACCTGCAACTGCAGCAGATGGATGATGTTTATGCAGGAGTGGCAAGAAGAAAATCATTGTTAAAAGAAATCTGACTAGACAAAGCCTGTGACTTTTGGCATGCACTTGTATATCTAGTCCAGAGGACTCCAAAGCTCTTTAGATTCAGTCATTCATCCACTGATAGCTGCACCAGTTAGCCTGGCCATTGCCTTCCTTCCTGCTCTACTGCACTTGATTCTCATCTCCCTTCAGTGCTCTGTCTGGGATTTGTCCCGCAGAGTTTGATTTTTCAGGATGGATTTCATCCTGGCCAATCAGCGAACACTAGGGGGAGTTGGAATTGTAGTCTGCCTGTAGTTTTAGCAATGGCAGCAGAGAAAAGGGACAAAGCCATTTACTGTGTTGGCCTCGCTTCCAAATATTGAGCAATAAAGTCGGAGCAGGAGGATTGCTTAGGACATTTTATTACTGGGAAAGATTTCATGGCCCTACTGCCCATGGGGTTCAACAAAAGTCTTGGCAGTGGATTATGGTTATTTACAAAGCACACACCTTCTGATAAGCTCCATAGCGCAGATTCCTTCACGATTGAGCTGGTGCCTTACATATATCACGGACAAACATAAGAGATTGGGTAGAATCATTTCTAACTTCAATAGAGTCTACACATCAAGCAAGCAATCATTTCTCAATAGTGGAGGCTCCTGACCCTCTGGGCGAAGCAAAACGCAGAACAAGTGGCTGGTTTTTACCAGGCTGTGAGGCAGGCGCCATGAGCCGGAGCTTTGAGCACCAGCAGGCCAGACGGGTGAGAAGCAACGACTGGAACAGATGGAGCGAACCACCAGCTACAGGACAAACTCCTACCACCATCACCTTAATCATTAAAGTCACACAAATCAACCTTCAGTTCAGGAAAAGTCACAAGATATTCAGGTTAATCGACCCCTGTTAGTGCTGATCTTTTTTTTTATGTGTAAAAATATTTGATGGGTAATATGTTAAAAAATATAAACTGGCCTTTGCAAAGACAACAAGGCTTCAGATTTTAATATGAACTCTTGGTCTTGGTTTCCATGATGTTTTCTCTCAACAACAACCTTATCAGCTCCCAGAAGGTTCAGTCAAATCCTTCAGTCATTTTCTTTGCTGCTATTACAAGAACAATGAAGGAAGTAGTATATCACTTCTCAATTTGATCTTCAAACAACATGCTGCAACAGATCAAAGATCATTTCCTTTGGAACATGTGTCTAATCAACCAAACATATTTTATCCAACTAATCTGTCATGTGTGACTCTGACAGAGTTGTCTGTCCGACTGAAAACTTCCAGACATCTTCAGGAGAAAAAAAAATTCAACAACATGAAGTCATGTGGAAATAACTGCCACTTTAACTCCGTCCTCACTATTAGTCAAGCGGAAGACTAATTCAGCTCATCCCCGTTACACGTAAGACAACACTATGACACGGGGACATCATTAGGTGTGAGCGGGGGAGAAGTGATGAAGAGCTTGCTGAAATGAGATTGGATTTAAACAAGTGCTGCTGCCGTCCCGAGGGCCTCACGAGGATGCGCTTTGAGAGGATAGGTGGAGGCTGCATAATGATGAGACACTTAGTTTCCCCACTGTTCCGATTTATGGCTTCTGAGGCCTGTTATGATCATTACGACGGGATGGAGGAAGGAAAAGGGAAATGGAGTTGAGCCTATAAGGGCTGGGGAGGAGAAGGGAATTTTTCTGGTAACGCAGCACTTTTGATCCATAAATCTTTGATCCTCTCATCCCTATTTGTGCACTGACATTTTTAAACTGGAAGACTCCCAATAATTTCACACTCCAATTAGTAAATTACTCATTTTGCCCTAAAATGCAAATCTTGGGCTGGCCATAAACAAACAGGTCACACCCCAAAGGACTATTATCTTTTCCAAGGATGCATTAGATCTTGATATTTTGCCGTGATTTTGGTTGGTCAAAGAAAAAATAATAATATCAATAAATCAGTGCTTAAAAAACAGTGTAAAGCTGAACATGTGAAGAACCATTTGATGATTGTTTGCAGTTTCGTATTATTACTCCAAGCGCATGAAAAGAAAGTTGAGTCAATACTTATAATTCCTCAGGCAAGGGCTATACAAACATCAGCAATATTTTAGCACAGTTAATTCTCAAAGAACGGGACTCATTAGGCATTTGGAGCACGCTGAATAATTCATTCTGCATAATCAACGAAAATCAACAGAAACATTTGCTTTTATGTTACCTGCGGTGGATTTATTACAGAAAAAAGGGGATAGTGTGCCCTGGTGAGGCTTAGTCTGCAGGGATTAGCTCAGTTTAGGAGGAAGGAAGAGGGAAGCTAAAGCAGGGATTGTTCTTATTTTTGTCAAACCATTGCAAGTTTCTAGGTTTCCTTTTCAGTAACATGTTTTATCACTGAAATATTCCAAGATTGAAAGAGACTTCACAAAGAGAATAGCTTGAATATACACAGTCTGGGGGGGAAAAAAAGACTAGGCAAACAGGTGCGAACCTCATATTGGACAATTATTTTTCCAACATTGCTCTGGTGCCCTGGTTCCTATTGCATATCCATGTTTTGCCTCACAAGGCATGATCATTGCTGAAGAAGTTAAAGAAACTGCCCAGATCCTGGTGTTTGGGTGCATCATTTTTGTTTATGTGTGAAGACTCTTTCCTGAACAAAAGATCTCCTTTGGAAGGGTGTGGTTTTCCTACTGAAGACTGCACACCGATGCTTTTCTCACAATGAACCGATGTGAGAAAGGTTAATTCTCACAATGAACCGATGGGTCTTGGTCTCAAAGGTTACTCCAAAGTCTCCTGCCATCATCTTCCTCACTTCACTTTGGCACTTTCTGTTCAGAGTTCTTGGATCTTAGGTTACCTCTAACAGATTTGTTTTCTTTAACGACCACGGCAACCAACCGTTCAGGTTCTGGTTGAACCTGAGTAGATTTTAAATTCTTTTACAAGAAGTTCAAAGGTCAAATAAAAGTCATTAAACATAGCCTGACTCTCTGCAGAGGAATAAACTGCTAATACCTTTAGCATGTTTACAGTAGCCAATAAATACTGAATAATAAATGATGACTAAAACAGTAGGTGATTTGTGTAGAAACAGAGCAGCCTTCTGCAATTGTGTTTGTGACATTAAAATGATTTAAACAGATAAACTTTTCATGAACCACAGAGAACGGTTGGGAATAAAACTGTTCCATGAGGACATAGCCGCTCTTTACACCAAGATGAACAAACAGCTGCTGCCTAATTCAAAAATTATGTTCAAATTGGAACCCAGAGTCAGAAAAATGTCATATGGGGAACAAAAACAGCAAATTAAAAAATCCCCCTTCAAGCCACAATGACTGATGAACTTCAGTTGGAAAACTTTTACACTCAACTTATTCATTAAAGGACTAACAAGAGCTGAACACTCCTCAGCTGCTATGGGTTCACCCAAACTTTAGATATCTGGAAGAGACTAAGCTAAAACCAAGATAAACTTCATTCACAGTCTTCTAACACTTTTCAAATCAAAAATATCCAGGTGTCAAAACTCAGGATATAACAGTGTGGGCAGCTGAGGGAAAAGCCACAGACTTTAATTTCAACTAGTTTCATCCTTATGTTGAGTCAAAAGCAACTTTTAGAACCAAAGTATTTGAAATTCTTTCACACAACCTGCTTTCAGGTCCAAGCAGGTCTCCAGGCTCTACAGGCCCATCAGCCTTACATGATTTCTCTCCAGTATTTCCTGGAAGTGAAATGATCTCTGTCAACACCAGCAGCGTCTTTCTGATGAAGTCATCTCTTTGGTAACATGTATGAGTAACACTACATGGAAAAGGTGCAAATGTTTGATGTTGGGCGCAGTGTGCAGAATAAGAGGCCAAACTAGAGTCCAAGCTGCTAATTTTGAGCAACTGTATGATTCTCATGAGCACAGAAAACTTATTTTAAACTGATTTTGACACATAAAGATCAACCTGTATTTGAGTCATGTATCCTCATCACTCACGCTGCGTCATACTTTGGTACAGAGTACGCCTTAGAAGCAAATTTGATCACATTTTTCTTCTTATATTTGATATCATGTTCTATTTATTTTCAAGATTAGCTAGATGAAATATCTCAATTAACTAATGTTGGTTGGTTTCTCTTTTTCTAAATTCTTTGAATTACAGGGTTAAAGAATTTGATTTAATTTATAGATTTCACATCAGACGTGTTTTTATATGAATCAACTGTTGCTTTTTCTTTTCTTCCACCATCTGGAGTCAGAGACGTTTTACAGTGACCCCCGGAATGGTGGATAGTCCACAAAAATCTGAAAATACTTAGAACCTTGTCCAAAAATGCTTATAATTGCCTATTTTAATAGGTCAAACTCCAAAAGTACCTGAATATGCATTAGTACGCAAACTGGAAACCATCTCAGCACAACCGCAGAAGTTAATATCTTCCTTATCTCCACCAATCAGCTCCAAGGAAAATATTTTCATTTTCTTTTATAATTTGCACTTTTACTTTGTACATTTTAGTCCCAAAATTCTAGCAGTGTTTTCTCATCTGTTGTCCTCTGCTTTTCTTAATTTCACAGTTTTTCTATCACATTACTGCAATGTAATGTTATCTTTTGATGCTCTTACCAAAGTAAAGAAATCCCAGTTTTAAAAAAGACATATATATTCAGCTAACCAAACATCTGAGCACAAAAAGAAGAATTGTACTTAAAATGTCTCTTAAAAGTCAAACTTTCCTACTCTGTCTGATTTCACTGCACAAAGAAGCATTTCGATCAATTTTAATCCCGGAAAAGGAAAACCATTGGCTCTATAATGTATCATTTCTGATAATAGATCCTCTTTTGTGATACATAAATACACCTCAATCACCTGGCCAACGCAATAAGAAACTAACCTACTATAGTAGTTAAATGTAGGTGTTACAAAGAGGTGTAATTTTGTGTAATTTCCCTTCATATTCCAGGAACATTTTAACTCATACAGAGAGCAAAAGCTACAGAGAACTTTCTCATTCTGACGTCATTCCTTTGAGTCTTTTTAAAGACTCAATCAGGATCTGAACAAGCAGCAGCAGCAGAAACTTCTCCTTTCTGTTGCCATTTTTCCCTTTGGCCTTGCAGCACACTCCCATCTGCTGTTTTCACAAAGGAGTGACAACACATACTTCAGCTTTCCATCGGCGTGAGGGCCTCCATCTGTTCTGATGCCTCTCTTTCCCATGTAGCCGTGCTTTACTGTATCCATAATTTCCCTTTGATTTCAAAGCTCCATCGCCAGTTTCATCATTCCAGATGGACACAAGAAAGTGCGATAAAATATTTCCTAATGCATCCCGGCCACTCTGGATCTGTGATTCTTGGTTTTCTTTGATATGTGCCCGCTGAGTTAAACAGATGCACCTCCTCTACCGACTCAGTCAGTCCTGTAATCTTTTTTGTTTGCTTTCAGTCTTTATTTCACATCAGACGTGTCTTTATATGAATCAACTGTTGCTTTTTCTCTTCTTCCACCGTCTGGAGTTAACCTTCCACAGACAGCTCAGTCCGTGATCATTTAGTCGTGATCTATTGTGTTATTACTGCTTCATGTGGAGCCATCCATCACCTTGCTAATGGCATTAATCCTCCATCTGCAGGATGCTGCCTGCTCAGTGCCATGGAGAGCTTTGGTTGAATCCCACATGCGTTCCAGGTCAGAGTCTGTAATAAAGCTGCTGCTGCCTCTGAGACCCCAGCTTCTTGCCACAGATGCTCCAGCCTTAATGGATTACCACAGCTCCAGTGGAAATAGGAAGACACAAATTAAATGTTTACTTGGACACGGGGTGTGTTGTACAGCGTCTTAGAGTAATGAAATTGCAGTGTGTTGTGAATACGCAGCAGATTTTTCCATGCGGATGGCTGTGTATGAGGCTAGAGCTGAACCTGAAAGCCCTCGTCCTCGTTACACTCGACATGCATCAGTTGTACCAGCAGCTTCGCTTTGTTTTTATAAAGTGCAGCTTTGGCTATATTCTTTCTTTTTTTTTTGCTTCTGCTGTTCTAAGGAAATGAGAAGAAAGGGAATTTCAATTTGTCAGCGCTCCGCCGGTGTTTCTGCTTGCTGCTGGGATCAGCAGGTAATACGGGGTCTGGGTCTGTGGGCCTGCATGCAGCAGACCGCTGCTCAGAGGTGTGCTGACAAGTCACAACAGGAGCCTGACAGGCACATTTTTAGAATATGGGAGAAAAACAAAAATATGTCAGTCTTGATTTGTTTGCAAAGACCAAATCAATAAGAATGCCATGAAAGAGGCCAAGCTATAGTACATTGTGGACAAGCTGTAAAGGACATGTTTAAGCAGTTTTATACATGAGTCACCAGCTGCAGAGGGAGCCACTCAGTCTGTGAAACCTCCACAATAAGGACATCAGGAGGGATTTCACACATTTTCACTGACTTCATATTCTGCTTTGATACAGAGCAAAATTTTACCAGCAGCTGAGGACGTCACCGTTCATATTAACAAGTACTTTACTGATCTATATAAAAACTACAAGCTTTTTAGGATGAAATATAAAACAGACGGTCTACATTAGACTTTATTAGATTGTTTTTGCATATTATTTAGACATTAAATCTTAAAAGGTGTGGTTATATCTCCTTCACATTGAACGAACATTCTCCTTTGCTCTCCATGACCTGAACATCAGATCAGAGCACTGCTGGCTTGGAAAACCTCCTTCAGCTTGAAGATCAGCTCTCACCGTGCTCCACCCGCTCCACCCGCTCCACCCGCTCCACCCGCTCCACCCGCTCCACCCGCTCCACCCGCTCCACCCGCTCCACCCGCTCCACCCGCCTGCAGGATGACGCCACATCAAAATCCCCAGCAACCCTTCATGATCCGCCACATTGAGAAAACCACCACATCATAGAGACCTGGCTAATGTTTCCTCCAGCTCAAGAAAACCTTTTAAAAAGTGAAATAACTCAACCATTTGGTTTGATCCTTGACAGCATTGATAAGATTTCTGTCCAGAGCATTTTTCTTCTGCTAACATTTTTGTTTCTTCAGTCAGTTTCATGGACACAAAATATTACTGGCCGTAATGATTATATATGCTCAAGTACTCCAGTTTCAAGCAGATACATGTAAGGATAATGGGCCACTCTGTTCTGACCTTAAACATGAGTGAATGATGACGCCACATCATCCGCCACAGTGAATGATTTGTTAAATAAACAAAAGAAGAAAAGAAAACTTGAAGTCTCAGAAAGAACATGCTTAAACCACTGATACTACATATTTAAAAAAAACAATGACTTCCTGGTCATCTAAGGAAATACTCCAATATGCTCATGAGACCATGTTGTTTTTTAATGCATATTTTTAATTATTGCCTTAGAAATGGCTGACGAAAATGGCTAAATTAAAAATAACTTTCTCAATTTTGCAAATTAAGTCATTGGTTTGGCGCATATTACCAGGGATTGTAGACATTTTTCACCAGCATTTATCTTTATGTTTATAAGAAACAGATCTCTGGATCAACATTCATCTGCAAGATAACAACAAGTATCCAGTTCCTCACCGGCCCGGTGATGGACTGACCACCTGTCCAGGGCGACCGCGCCTCTCGCCCTTTGACCCCTGGAGAGGCACCAGCTCCCCTCACAATCTCACAAGGGATAAATAGTGTTAAATATCAGATGGATGGATAAGCTATATTGAAAAATAGTTAATTTCCCATCCAGATTGAATTGTTGCTATGCCAACTTAGATCCATCCGGTTTTCAATGCCTACTTCTGCCTCATGCATGGTCGTTGGCTGTGGCGCCCTTCTCCATCATTCACTCATGTTTAAGGTCAGAACAGAGTGGCTGATTAACATTACATGTATCTGTGTGAAACTGGAGAACTTGGAGGAAAAAAATACCTTGGACGTTTTTGCTCTAACAACACAGCAAATGATACTTTAAAATCTCAGAAACCTCAGTACTACTATGGTAAGGCTGAAATATCCTGTTTAGCTTTAAAGTCCCTGTCTTGTTAATATGTCATTAATTTAGTTCAATTCTGAACTGGACCTTTCTGCAGTCCTTGTGTTCAGTTTCATGATTTCCTCCAGGTCTTGTTTAAATGTACTTTATCTTATACAGTTTTTTTTTTATTATTATTATTTCATTAATATTTTATAAGCTCTTGAAAACCACTTTTCACTGAGGTGTTTGTGTCTTTTTGAAGATTTGTGCTTGTTCTGCGAAGCACTTTGAAGCTTTATGAAATTAATCTGTGCTTGAAAGGTGTGACATCAATAAAGCTGAGTGTGTGTGTCAGCCTGTTGTTTTATTCTCAGGTCCAGCGCAGGAACACCTTGTTCTATATGCAAAATGAATGTGGGATGATTAGAACTGTGTTCTCCACAACAACATGTTCTTTAACAAATTCTTCTCAGAAAATGAGAAGAGACTCAAGCTGAAATATGAGTGAACTGCATCATTTTTCAGAGAAAACAGACTCAAACTCGTCGGATTATTAAGGAAGCATGCTGACATTAGCATTTAGCACACAGCAGGCTACCCTCACTATATTTCACACCTAATGTATTCTGACAGCACACAGTGAAAATGAGCTAAAGTGGTTTGGCCAGGTGTGAGAGCGCTGAGTAACTGGTGTGTTTGCTCTATGGCGATTCCCCCTGCAAAGATACAAATAGCTTGTTTATGTTGCTGAGCGGGGTTTGCTTTTCTCACAATGAACCAAACTGTTGATTCAGCCGCTCATAACGCTCCTGCTGTCTCCATGATGAATCTGTTGTGTTTCTGCAGCCTAAACGTGTTCTGTTTCACTTGCATCTGAGACCTGAATTCATTTTACATCCCATATACGAGCTGTGGAAGATATTTCAAGGCTGAAACAGTTAAACAATCATTTACATTCTTCGGTTGTGTTCTATATTGAAAGCTGAAAGTCTGCACTTCCAGACATCCTTCATGACTGTGACATGCAGAAGCAATAATGTCACTATTATTCAGGTCAAAGTTTAGCTTTGGAGTCTCTAGACGTGAGAAATTGGAATCTTCACAGATCCAGTTTATCATCTTGTTTCCCTGTTGCATTAAAGGACCAACATAAGGAAAATAAATCACAAAATAACTTTCTGTAGTTGTTTTAAGCTAAAAGTGAGTTTTAAACTTCACTACCTTTACGTCCCATCCTTGAAACTGGATGTATACTCCAAATAAAACTCAGCATAGAATCTGTTACCATCAGATTCACCTTCTGGTTTCTTTTGTATTCATAAGAACATTTTTATTTTGTATTCTCTGTCAGAACAAATCATTTGATGCCAGGAGATTACATGAAATAAATAACCTCTGGTCCAATGTTTTCTCTGTATATTAATCTACAACAATTAGTAGTGTCTGAGCTAAATGAACGAGAAACAACATACAACAGATGAGCAACATGTCAAACTAAAGCTTTGTAACAGTGTAACAAAGTGAAAGAGAGAATACCAGAATAGAACATGAAGAACATGCAGAAAATAATAATGTATATTTCTGTACTTGATTCTTAGAGTAGTGCTGGGAAAGAAATGAACCTTTGAATGAAATGATGGGCTGAGAGTCAGCAGAACATGGCTGAAGAATAAAAGCTGCGGAGCCACCGGCAGGCAATGATCTGGGGAAGGCGTGAAGAATGTCACGGATCACCAGAAGCCATTTTACAGTGTTTACTTACGAAACGAGTTACAACACAATGTACTATTTTAAGCTCTGGTTTCTAATGGTGTTGAATTAAAGACTGAGCTTCTTAAAGAAGCGTTTGGTGATGGGCTGGAGACTTTGTTATCTTCTTGTTATGCACTGGTGATCAAGTTTGTCACTCCAAATACATTGTCCAGTCTCTTCTGCATTCCATTTTTAACATGAACATGAATGCAACTATCATAAGCTACTAGCCTCAACACAGTGGAAAATGATGATACAATATGTTTTCTTTATTTTTGCTGCACAAAATGATAAATTACAAGCTTTACAGCATATTTCCGCCCAGAATCAACTTGCCAGCTTGTCTTCCACTGACTAAAATGACCCTGCAGGTGTGCTGCAGGTGTAGCTGATGAAAAGATGCAGTCCTATAAGCAAACGACATCCGAAAAGCTTTATGTTTAATGTATCTACAGGGTTTTTATGAGGTTGCATTTACCAGAAAAGGACAATAAATCATACAAGCTGCAAGATGTAGCATCTGTCTCTGTAAGCTCTGCCACTTCATGGAGGTGCAACAGTAAATGGCTTTATCTTTCTGAATCTTAATAACAGCCAAAGAAAAACAATAGAGCTACCAGCTATAATAATTATCGCTGACGAATAGCAGAGCAGAGAAGAATCTGTTCTGTCAAAGGTTAGAAATCCACATTTCACAGGGAAATAAAAGCTGATTATAGACAACATTTGATTACAGTGTACAGGACGGCACTAGTGTAGAATGTAATTATTGGATGAGTTAATCATGTTGCAGTCCATTAACCACTCACAGCTTGTCTCAAGTTTGTTCAGGCGTGTGTTGAGACAACCCTCTGAAGTCACAGAGCTGTGAAGCCTTTCAACAAAAAAAGCTTCAGGTCATGAGAGTTTATTAAATATCTGAGGAAATCAGAAGCTTTTCCAACACCTTACATTTGACCTTTCACCCCACAGAACTGATTGTTTTCAAAGCCCTTTCCTTTATGTATTATTTGTACTTTCATACACATCGACTAAAAATCAAATTTTATCTGAAGATAGGTAACCCCAAGTCACTGAGCTAAGATAATGTTGGACTTACAGATACAAACAAACGAAATGGTAACGACCAACCGACTGACCAACCAACCAACCAACTGACTGACCGACCAACCGGTCAACTGACTGACCAACTGATCAACTTACTGACCAACCGACCAACTGACCGACCGACCGATCAACTGACTGACCAACCAACCAACTGACCGACCAACCAACCAACCAACTGACTGACCAACCAACCAACCAACTGACTGACCGACCAACCGGTCAACTGACTGACCAACCGATCAACTGACTGACCAACCAACCAACTGACCGACCAACCGACTGACCGATCAACTGACCGACCAACCAACCAACCAAATGACTGACCGACCAACCGGTCAACTGACTGACCAACCAACCAACCAACTGACCGACCGACCAACTGACTGACCCACCAACCAACTGACCGACCGACCAACTGACTGACCCACCAACCAACTGACCGACCAACCGATCAACTGACCGACCAACCAACCAACCAACTGACCGACCAACCGAACAACTGACTGACCAACCGATCAACTGACTGACCAACTGACCAACTGACCGACCGACCGATCAACTGACCGACCAAACAACCAACCAACCAACTGACCGACCAACCGACTGACCGATCAACTGACCGACCAACCGACTGACCGATCAACTGACCGACCAACCAACCAACTGACCGACCAACCGACTGACCGATCAACTGACCGACCAACCAACCAACCAACTGACTGACCGACCAACCAACCGATCAACTGACTGACCAACCGATCAACTGACTGACCAACTGATCAACTGACTGACCAACGGATCAACTGACCGACCGACCGATCAACTGACCGACCAACCAACCAACCAACTGACCGACCAACCGATCAACTGACTGACCAACCAACCAACTGACTGACCGACCGACCAACCGATCAACTGACTGACTAACCGATCAACTGACTGGCCAACCAACCAACTGACCGACCAACCGACTGACCGATCAACTGACCGACCAACCAACCAACCAACTGACTGACCGACCAACCAACCGATCAACTGACTGACCAACCGATCAACTGACTGACCAACTGATCAACTGACTGACCAACGGATCAACTGACTGACCAACGGATCAACTGACCGACCGACCGATCAACTGACCAACCAACCAACCAACTGACCGACCAACCGATCAACTGACTGACCAACCAACCAACTGACTGACCGACCGACCAACCGATCAACTGACTGGCCAACCAACCAACTGACTGACCAACCGATCAACTGACTGACCGACCGGACTTTCTGATCATTGGACAGTCGATGTGATTAATGTGACCACCTCAAACAACAGAAACATCAGGAATATGAGACAGTGGATAAATACCAAGAGTTCAGGGAAAAGATGGAGAGAGCCTCACAAGTGAAGGAAAAAGTATTTATCATGACATAATACTTTTAAAAGATGAAATCCTGTCATATTAACAGGGATGTATAGATTTCTGAGGGTGACTGTAGATACTTGGTTGCTAATAGACATAATTATTTTATTAGACTAATAAACAATTACCTAAACAAACAAATACACAAAATCAGCTCAACTGCTTTAGGATGAAAAGTGTTGAGATTTAATTATTCAGATAATTCTTTGATATGAGAATGACTTATTTAAGGTAAAGTAGTTCAGCAGTTTAATGTTACAACAGGCATAAAAAATAAAAACGGTTAAACGATGAAAGAATTTCTTCCTGTCACCATCTCTCTGCATCTGCCTGTTTGCATAACTCAGTCTGCTGGCAGCAGGAACAGCAACAGAAGCCAACGTGAGACTAGTCAATGAGTAATTGTCTTCACAAACCGTTCACAGCCCAGATGAGAGCCTCCAAAGGTCACTTTTTTCAAATCTAAAAATATCTCCATGTACTTGAAGAGTGGACTCACCCAGATGGTAATTTAAAAAGAGAAGTCATTTAAAAAGAATCAAGAAACACAACAAACACTTCAGTTGAGCCCATTTGTCTCCACATGAATCCTGATGTCTCTTTAAATTTGCTCCTGAGGGCGCCGGTCGACTTAAACACCAACTTCCAGCTGATTAGATTCACAGTGACCTCGTCTGAAAACTATCAGCTGAAAATGAGGCTGTTGTAGCTCCTTGCTGCCGGCTCAACAGTCAAGACAAAACGCCGAGGCTGCGAGGGAAATCAGGTCGAATTAAGCCACCAATAATATCTGTGCAAATCCCTATTAACTAACTAGACGAAGAACATATTTGCGACAACAGCCCCAAGGAGGAAACCGTGGCGTGTGGACGACACACTAAGGATGGAAGTGAAAATGAGTCCGGCGGAGGTGATAATCACGCCGGAGCCTTTTGCTTCGGGCGCCAACTTTGCCTGTAAGGATGCAAATTAAAGCCACATAAACCATTAGCCTCATAATACCTGTTATCACTGTCCACCTCACTAACGTTGAGTTGCTCCATCCAGCTCTCAGCCGGCAGAGCCTTCCTGAACTTTTTCCTCGGCTGCTTGATGTATTTCCCGCCTGCACCACTGCCGCGTATTTAATCTCTGAGATCAATAGCTGTTACCATCATTGATCTTGTGAGTCTATTTCATGGGTAAGGTGGCAGCACCTCATATTTTCTGCATGCTGCAGCTCTTATACATAATGTAACCAGCTGAGGGCTGTTTTTAATTAACATTAGAACACACTGATTCAGAATTAGGAGATGCTGCTGACAGCTAAGGACTTTCAGTGACTTCATGTAATGCCCAGAACTCTGACTGAAGGCGCTGCCCTTTCAACTCTCCCTTTACTTTAACTTCAGAGGAATTTCCTAGCTTGTTTGTTCATGTTAATATTATCACAGTGCTGCAGATTCTTAAGGTTCCCTGATGTTTTCACTTATCCTGCAAGACAGGATTCAGGATTTTTGGTGTGTTTTTTTTTGGTGGACCAAAAAAACTGCAAAGGAAGGAAAGCCAAAAGTTTCAGTTTGTAAATTTAAAAAGTTGCTGAAACTACTGAGTTGTGAGCTGTATACAAATACATGTAACACTTTTTTTTAGATTTAGTTGGTCTACGAATAAAAAACATGACAAAAATGAACTTTGTTGTCAGGACTGATTCTGCAACCCAAGAACTTCTACATTTGGTTTCTTTTTAATTCCTACATTTAAAATGAAATATTTATAAACAATTGTGTCAAAATTATTTAAAGTATTTGAATGTGTCCTCATATCTTTAGTAGTTTTATTGCACACGATGGTTGTCTAGACAAAATCTAATGGTGTTAAAAGGTTCTGCTGTAGTTGGGTATAAATTAACATCCTTCCACATTTTTGTCAAACTTGAAAATGTTTTGGCCGTAACAACGTTGGACCAACCTGTCCCTGTCCCTGTCCCTCACGCAGTGACAACCTTTTCAGATGTGAGCTGCTGACAGGATTGACTGAACCACCGCTGTTCCCCGATCATCTCCCTCCTGTGGAGCGACCACTGGGCTCCCAGATCAGTGCCACTGACCTTAATGGCCGATATTTACTGGGACAATCTCGGAGCTCAGCGTGAGGACGGCGTGCCACAAAGAGGCACAAAGACCAGTGAAGGTGACACCGTCATGGCAACAGGTGGAAGGGACACTTCTACGCACTCCTGGAATAACTGAAAACAACCTACTGAAGCTTTTCTTTTGTCTGGATGAACTGATTCAGTCCATGACTGAACCTTCGAAGAGTTTTTCTGAGTAGATCCAGTAAACTTCACCACAGAATCCAATCATTTCATTTATAGGTGCAAAGCAACCTGTTGCTGTGAAAATGCTGCTGATGAAATGACTTTCATGGCCTGAATGAACAGGCTACTTGGACCTAAAGACTCCAAAATACACCAGAAGGACAGCAAAAATACACAAGTCTGCATTGATAAAATGAAAAAAATAATTTCAAACTTCATGAACTTGTGTTAATTAATTCAACAAAAGACAAGAAACAGTAAAAGTTTTCAGGAATTATCAGAGGAATTTATTCTGATGAAAATAGATGCTAAAGCTAACTGACCCTCAAATCATCATCATCTGAAATACATGAAACTTTCAGGAACTAAGGAACCAAATAAAAACATCAAAACAGAGATAAAAGGCATTTTTGTAGTTAAAATTAAGTATTGATTAAAAATGATCAAAAATAAAATTAATATATAAAAGACCCAATATTAATTCAATCTAATACAGCAACAAAGTATTTTATAATTAGATAAAATATTTAATAGATTGTAAATTGTTTTCATATACATTTTGGTTTAATTCACCAAATGAGTAAAAAATATTGTTACAACAGTTTTTTGTTTTATTTTTTGTCCAGTTTTAAAAAGTATTGTTTTTAAGATGTAATATGAAGGTTTTTTCCATCCTAAATGCAACATTTTTCCTGTAGAACAAAACAAATATAACCAATAAAAACCACGACTTAATACTCCATCGTAGCATTGCTGGAATATAACAGGAATGAGCTGGATCTCCTGTAATTAGGCTTGAACGTCTACTCTATAAAGTAGTCTATAATAATGTTGATTGTGAATTGGAGCTGTTTAAATGAGCAGATCTGAAGTGAAGAGTCTAACCTTCTGGTCGTGGCTGTAGGCCAAGGCCCAGTCCTCCTCTGTGGGGTGGAATAAAAGGCTCAGGACGAAGAAGGAGAGGCGGTACTTCTGGAAACTGGCTCCCTCATCAGTGCTGATGAGCACGCTGCTCTCAAACTCCGGATCAGTCAGGACCATAATCTGAGAGCAGGGAGGATGAAGAGAGGAAAACACAGAGGAAGGGTGAGATGAGGAGATGAGAGGAGACAGAAATAAGACGTTAGAAGCAGCAGCGGTGTTGGACCTAAAATGTTTCGCCAATTTGGCACATTCCAGGTTTATGTTTGGCAAACAGCTTTGCTGAAGCTCCTCTGTGGAGCCTTCTGTGCTATCAGAGGTCAAAACTCATCATCGTATCTGTCCAAAACAACAAGGAGGGAAAAATAAAAAGGAAACGACGACACAGGTTGAAGCCTCCTTCAGAAACCCTTCCTCTGCTCCAGCTGCAGCTGAGAGGAGCTGCTTCTAATGAGAGATTTAGCAAGCATGACTGAACCTAAATACACAATAACTTACTGTCTTTATCAGTTTGCACCACACAATGTCATTTGTTAGCATTTCCTCTTCCAGTACAATTCTAATTCCAGCTTCAGCAGCTCAGCGGGGGGTTAGAAGCCGTAATTTCATGCTTGAACTGTTTCTGCGGGAGCCGTCACGGTTCCAACAGAATTCAATAAGGAGAGGAACTTTTACCGCATATATCTTTCAGCTAATGACATTTAGAGTCTTTCTGGAAGCAGATTAAATGCTCTCTGGAATTTTGCCTTGAATTACAGGAAGCTCCTCAAAGTAGCCGTAATCACTGTATTTTATTCAGCAGCGCCGTAGTGAAGCCGATGCATTATCTTGAATAAGGGGCTCTATTAGTTTGCTTTCTTTATTTTACAGCGTAAGCTAAAAGGCAGGAAGGGGATTTACATTATTCCACATGAGAAAAGGACGTTTATGTTTCTACACGTTGGCAGATTTTATGAGGTTGTAGCTGTTTCTGGATGTTTGGTGGTTGACTGACACAAAGCAGAGCAGGATTATGAGGTGAGAGGAAAAACAAATTATTTTTTTAATGCTGGGACAATTACATTTTTTAATTGAGTTAATTGCAGAGTCTCTAATTAAACACTATAAACTGAATTTTAATAAAAAATACTGACAAAATAAACATCAACATTTTCAATTATATACCCTTTTGTTGCTAAATTCTTGAATGAATAGATACATGAGCTCAACAACAAAGATACTTAATGTTTTTAATCTATTATTCAGGTTTTTCAACCACCAGATTGGAGCCAAATGGTATTCTATTCCTTCAGCTTTCATCCGGTCTCAGGAAGCCCTGATCATTCATGGAGGTTTTTTGGAAATGTGGACGGTGGACGCTGACATTAGCATTAGAAGAAAGGGCATCTTTTCACTTTTAAAATGAAACTCCACCTTGTTTTTGCTCTGGATGAGTTCAGACACATTGATTCTCCCGTTTACCAGCAGCTGTTCACACTTGGCTGCTCCTTTGTGGTTTGATGTCTGCTGTTGTTTGTTTCTCCAGTTATGGCCTCAAACGGGTTTAATCCACTAGCATGCAGCCCAGAATCCTCAGTGGGTTTCTGCAAATTAACAGTTATCGTCCACATGTGTTAGCCCAATAGCCAACGCCTGTCCTTTAGGACGGAGCTGCTTTGCTCCTCAAACCTCCACCAACCATGCGTGTTGCATGAGCGCGCGGTGGAACAGCGGGCAGCGCTGGGGTCCAAATAGCTGTGTTTTCTCTCGTCAATTCCTCTGGAATTGGAAGAACAGCAGCACATTTGTCACTGACAGAAAAGCCAGCCCTCCTTCCAGAGCTGTAAGCAAGAACTCTCCCTGGTGGTGATTTAGATAAATTGTTTTTCATTAAGCACCAATAAACAGGCAGCACTTTCTCAATCTGGCTTTCTCATTGGAGTGGGCTCGGCGATCTTTCCATTCATTACCTGTCACAGCGCAGCGCCAATGCCCCTGATATCTGTGAGCCTCTCTGGAGCTTATCAGATGTAATTTCCAGCTTTTAAGCTGTAATCATATTCGATAATGTGGCTGTAAGAGGCCCACTTTGAGAATCAACCATCACAAGTTAATGGTAAAAAGAAAAAAAGGGATTTAAATGTGTGCACATAGTCTAAAAAGATTGTATTAAAATGAACTGCTGCTCTGTGCTGAAGCTTTGAACTGGAAGTTTTCGTCCTCCTCTTTAACCTCCATCTGCAGAGCTTTCATCTGCAGCTTTTGCTTCAGTCTTTGAGCTCAAAATGGTTTTCTGCTTCATCACACGGAGCAGCTGCTGGACAATATTCTTACATTTGCATTACTCATTTAGCAACAAGTGTGAAAATATTATTTTCCAAATTCACACCTCATGTTTGTTAAAAATTGTCTGTCGCCTCTGTGATTGTAAGCCCATTTTCAAAGCTGCAAGCACAAACTTGAATGCATTTTTCCAGGTCTTAATGTGACAGAAAAGCGTCAGAGTCTGAGATGTGTGACGTACATCTGTATTCAGCTCCCACTGACCAGTATTTTACATAAACACTACTCTTTCTTCTGGCTTTAAGTTTCTGTGAGCATGATGCTGCCACCACCATGCTTTAACATGGGCAAAGTGGATTCAAGGTAATTTGAAAAAATTCTTTAAATCCACACAATGCTTTGCAAGTAGGTCAAGAAGTTGACTTTTGGTTTTGTCTGACCAGTTATCACTTGTTCCCAATTAGATTGAAGTCTGGAATTTAACAGCATTAAATTATGCTATAGCAAGAGTCCAGGAATCTTGCCTAATATCAGACAGCAGTAGGTTCATTATGGGCGTCTTCAGCTCCAACTTCATGGCAATAAGCAAACTGTCACTCTTCCAAAATAGCCAGATCAGTGGAGTACACAACTAAAAGCGTAATGTAGACAGATCCTCCCACCACTGAGCTTGTAACGAACAGCTTCAAGTTATGCCAAAGTCAGGGTTGATAGGCAAACTCCAATATTCCCAGTAGGATTTTCATCTTCAACAGGTGATGCTTTTATGACAACTGGCCACACTGGGTTTGTCTTTAGGAGTATTAGCATAAGTGTAAACATCACATCTCAGATTTATAGTTCTAATATTGACCTGAATGTGAAAAATATGCATGAAACTGATCAAGTGGACATGGGGGTCAATCAGGTTGGGTTACACCTTAAGGCCAGAATTAATCATCATGCCAATGAATGTACTCCACAATTTTCAGGTTTAATTTTTAACACCTGAGAAGAAAATGAATAAAAGCTTGAATATTATTGAATATTATTGCAAGGTACTGTACTTTCCCTTTTCTACTTAAGTAAACAATAATTATTCATCCCCAAACTCGCAGTGACCAATGGCATCATCAAAGTCTGATTAAGATTTCCCTCACAGCCTCCACTCAGCCTTAACGAGGGAGCGGGGCGAGTGAGGAGGGTAACAATACGGAATCGATAAAGGTTGCAGGGGATAACCTTTGTGTTTTATCAGCCTGGTGTCGAGCTGTGCATAAGCTGCAGCGCCGAGATAGAAGCGGATAGTTGTCAGATGGCAAGTTAAGTGGAGGTATGGATCAGAGACGGAGGGAAAGAGACACCCTGCAGCAAATGAATCACGGCGGATCAATCGAGCTTAGGCTGTCTTCCACGGGAGCTTTGGAAACACAGTTGTCTTCACAGTATGCTCATTAGGCACGGATCAGGCCTTAATCACCCACATTTAGCTATCATGTTTTCACTGCCGTTCTTCCTCCGTGGCATCTTAACTGTGCATGTCTTTAATTTTTTTTAAAGCCCCGTCGAGCAGCCGTTCAATTAACTGCAGTGAGAGCATGAAGCTCGAGAAAAGACGACACCATGCAGCTGAAGAGTTCACCGCTGAGGCCTTCTGCTAAATGTCGTCACTATCGCTCAAATCTTTACCGCATCTCTGGGGAATGTCACAGCGGCAATGCATGTGAGGGCAAAAGATTTCAATATATGTGCATATACAGCTGGGTGGGAGCAGCGGACGATTATAGGTTTCAGTGAGTGATTAGCTACAGATGGCTCTTTTTATAGAACACAGGCAGATGCTAAATAAGGCCCCTCAAACGAGGAGCCAACAAAGGGCTGCAGCCAGCAACGGGGCAACTTTCATCCATCTCCAGGATGGTAAATCGAAATAATTAGGCCTGAGATAAAGCACAGAGAGGCAATGAGAAGAGCCAGAGGACAACCATCATCAGCATTACTACAAGTTCCTGGCTGCCATGACTCACTAACAGCAGCAGACAGGAAGTAAAAATAGTTCTTCTGGAAACTATGGTGGAAATGATGGGATTTCATTTGTTAATTTTCCCTGTTGAGTCGTGGATAAACTTTATCTCATGCCATATAAGCCGACTGAAGGGCTGCGCGTCACATCTCCCGCAGAGAGAACCTGGGGGAGCGCGTTCCTGCCACGGCCTTCATGTGGAATTACATTTTCTCCGCATGAAAATGCAGGAGAGCGTGAGTCACTAGGAGTAATCAGTGCCGGCTATGATCTGTCCCTCGCCAAGACGCGGCTCTGCTCTTCGCAGGATCCCATTAACTCAGACGACATGCAAACACATTCAGGGTCAACACCTTGGATCGGCCTTGGAGGAGTGATGCTGATGAACCTGAGGACCCAAACCACTTCTAACGCGCCGACGAGTCACGCCTCATTCTCTATTAGTCTGCTGGCACCGCGCAGCTTTAGCTTCATCCAACCCGTACCTGAGCAGGAAGGCCAGCCTCTACCAAGTGATGGGTTTATTTTACATATTTTGTCACCTAACGGCCACAAACCAGTTTATTTTTTTATCTGGATTCCCAAGCAAGGAAACTGACAGATCTCAACATTTTTTCCACATAAAAATCTGAAATCTGCATTTATTTTCTTCCCCTCTGAATTGTGGAATCATTCTTCGTTGGCTACATTCACACAGCATCTATTGATGCCAGATTCCTACTTTTGTGCTTAAATCCATTTTTCTGTGTGTGGTTGTTTATGCTACTGAACGATGCCACTGTGATCAGTGATAGTGTGACAGTGGACGCCGTCTATGGCTCGAGTTTAAAGCCATTCAACAACGGGAGTCAGTCACAAAATGATAGAGGAAGCTAATGAAAAGAAAGCACAAACAACAACAACAGCAGAACATCGTCTGCAACTTCTCCAGATTAGTCTGTTTGGAACCAGGAGTGATGGGATCAAACTATTAATTTGATCAATTGTTTTACAGACATCAATAACTGTAGAACCAGTGCTTTTAATATATGTTAGATTTTTGTTTTTCACTGAATAAATGCACTTAAAATAGTTTGGTGCAATAAGCAGATGAAATTATTTTTACACAGTCAAAGGCAAATAAATGCAGAACACATTGCCTTTCCTCTTTTACATAGAATCCCATTTTTTCAGGGTTGTGTTTATATTTTTTTAAAACTATTATTTTCTTTTTGGATTAAATTGTATTGCACTCGTGAGAAATTGATTTCTTACCTGCAGAGAAGTGCTAAGTGCTCTCACTTAAGGACACGGGAGTTTTGAGAGATGAGCCAAGTGGCTCATTTTTGTAGAAAATGTTATCGTGTGAATTTTCCCACTTCATGCATCCAGTGGTTACCAGGTAGAAGGACTGACAAGGTACTGTTCTCACTACTGGAAGCTCAAAAATACTTCATAAGAGTTGAAAAGGAGGCTTCATGGATGTGGATCAGGAGCAAAGAGAAGGAAGAAGTTCAAACCATCATAACAGGGAATGACCATATCCCCTACTCCAACATCTCTCTGCCCAGTTTTCCACCCATACAGCCAGAAATAGATTTTAACAGGAATGACAAATGCAAAGGAGGTGGATTAGCAGAACTTGCCAACAACTGGTGGTGTCATCTAGGACATGTTACTGTGGAACATCACCTTTGCTAGCCAGACATTGAGCTGTTATCATGTCAGAAACAGTCTTCAGTCAGAGGTCTGTTCAGGTTAGTTGCAAGACTGGCTGCTACTGGAGATCTGTTCTAGCCACAGCCTCACCATCCACAAAGACTTTCTGAGGATACTTGACTGATTTGAGTTACAACATTTAATTTCCCTTTGGAATAAATAAAGTAGTTTTCAACAGAATCTGATTAAATGTAATTTACTGCGGCCGGAGAAGCACAGCACAAAGAAAGTGCAGGGATTGGTAATTCGCAGCAACAATTTTGGGTGCATCAGAGTGGAAAACCTTCTGCTAAGAGAGAAGCTGTCTGCTGAAGTCTTCCATTTTTAACCATGCGGATTCAGAAGTATTTTTTTGTGTTTGTCATTAGACGAGCAGAAAACCGAGGCAGATGGTGAAAAGTGGAATGCAAACCATGTGCAGATCGATGAACAAAATTCAGAGAGTGTCAGAAGAAATGAAAAGTGATTGACAGAACTCGGAGGCAAATTAAAGGCATCGGCAGACGGTTGGCAGCTGGGAGAACTCGTGATTCCCCTTGTCTTATTTATTTCCAGGCTGAAATTGTTAAAATTCAGTTTCAACGGTTTGATTCAAAAAGTAAAGGAAATAACTCACTTCCCTATGCAGAGTTTGCCAACTAATTTTGTTTTCTGAGTTTTTTTTGTTGTTTTTTTAACAGAAAGAACAAATGCAGTTGGCTGCAGATAAACTATTAAATAAAGACTATTTTCTCTAGTGTCTGTTTATGTATTTTATGCAGAAGCTCATATTGCTTTGTGGCAGAAAATAACTGAGAACCAGTAATGTATGGATTCTCATTTTGACACTAGTTGTACCTGCAGTCACGTTTGCTTCAGTTGGAAATGGCCGAAGCGCTGGCAGAGTTTTTACTAGTGTGTGTAGCTTCCTTCCCCAACCTGTTGCTGTGCTCTGCCAGTCAGCTGAATTTGGAGGGTAACTCCAAAGTATTTTAGGAAAATTCATCTATTGGTGATTTTTTTGCTGAGCCTATCTCAACTCTGTGAAGTAAAATGCATGTTGAGAAACTGGAAATACCTCAACGAAATGCAACTAGACATGCTACTAGCTGCTGTTTCCAAAGCAACCAATCCAACAGCATCATTTATTTTCCTAGGTGTGACTGGCTGTACTTCCAAAAGAGACAATAAAAGACACAAAAACTAATATCTTTTATTAGTTTTTGTGTAAACATCAAGACAGTTTAAACTGTGCATATTAATAATGTGTATTTGATGTTTGAACTATTGAAATAGGCATTTATAGATTTTTTTAGAGAGGGTCTCAAGTGACCACTGCTAGTCATGGCCAGCAGTGACTAGCTGCACTGAGTGCACTATGTTTGAGATTTCATCCAGCCACACCTACAGGTTACTGAATAACTGTAGTCCCTGGGGACCAGAATTAAGAAACAATGACATAGGTACTGCTGAGTTATTCTTGAAGTACATTTTACATACTAGTTACTCATAGGTACCTGACATATACCTACGTCTTTGACTGTAGATATTTGGGTACCATTAAAGAATTAGTATTGAGTCTAGGTTTATATGTTGCACTTGTAATGCTTGCATCGATGTTGACAGGCTACTGACTGGAATTTGTGGTTTCTAACTCCCAGGATCAATGGTTTATCAAATCTGGCTGCAGAAAGACAAAATAGGAAAAAGTTCAGGGGAGGAAAACTTTTGCAAAGCATCTTTAACGTATCAGGCTTTTAGTGGACTGATGTGATATTTACAGTTTCAATCACAAAGGAGGAACTTCCTGAAACAATACTGCTTGACTTGTGATGTCGCCACTTAAATCCTTTTGTGACATTCTAAATCACTACCTTACAAATCAAATCATGAATATGCCAGTCACTGCTTTTTATTTTCAGTTGGTGTATTTCCATGTACATATCATTAGCAAAAGAGCGAGAGGTGGGGAATACCCTGGAAGATCTCCAGTTCATCACAGAGCAACAAACAGACACACAGGACAAACAACCTTTCACACACTCACACCTCAGAGCAACTTAATGAACCCAATTAACCTAAAAGTCATGTTTTTGACTGTCGGGTTAATTAGTCTCGGAGAGAACCCACACATGGTCAGAGATCCATACAGAGATTTGAACGCAGAACCTTCAGAAGACAATGGATGGGCATTTCTATTTACCAACTTACTTATTCACAGGTTAAAAAGATATAAGAAAATTCCCACCTTCCTTTTATTGGTTGGGCAAACGTAAAGGTAACTGAGGACGGCCTTGGACCCGATTTTGTCGTTCATTCTCTCGTATGTCGATCCGTAGTCTGTGGATCTGAACAGAACAAAGAGAAAAAAACAATGAGAAGCAGAAAACAAAGTGAAAATAATCCAGGAAGCTTAGCGTCAAGACAAACTGTTGCTACTTTCTGTAATGCTGCCATATTGATGAAAAAGAACAGAATATCACACCCAAAGGGAGAGAACCAACAGGATAAATGTTAGTTTGGTTGTGTACACGCAGCTTCTCCAGGGGAGGAAATCCATGGCAGTGAAATAAGAGAGGGTTAACCAATCATCCACAGCTCCCACTAAAATGAACCATTCAAACAGCTCTGGGGACCTGACACTGTAAATAATTAATTCTCTCCTGATGACTACTATGAAATAAAATGTGACGAGTGCAAAAACATGTGGATGTTCCAGAACCCTCGGGTTTTAATAATTTAACAGTGGGAATGAGCCTGTTAGCCAGCCCAGTCCCTGGAAACTCCACATGAATCCATCATTGGTAACCACCAAATCTGCCTTCAAGCACCACATTTCAGCATCTGCAGGCCTGCTCACAGGCTTTTCTTCCTCTGTGGGTGTCGTGCCCGGAGAATCTTCTCTGTGGGGACAGAAGCTCCCACCCACCACTGTGGCAAAACTCCCGTTTGGATTTGCAGTCTGACTCATATTGTTATGCAGAAAGCTAAGATGATTCCTGTTTTTGTCAAACCCTGCTGTCTGTGCTCCTTCAGAGGGAAACGGGCTTTCAAAGAGGCTGTAACGAGGTGTTGCTCCTTCAGAGGGAACGGTATCTGCAGTGATTACAAAGCACCGTAATGAGCCAGAGAGCGGCAGCATCATTTCCACATTACATTAAAGTGAGATGGGGAGTAACAATGTTAGGCTGGAGTGTGAGCTGTGAACTACGCATTTTACATCCGCTCCTCTGAATGAAACCTTTCACTGATAAGGTTCTTGCAGAAAGTTTTGTTGAAAATGAAAGAGACAGACATGGATTTACAGGTCCTGAATCAAGCCAATCAGTTTTACTTTCTCTGAGAAATTCTTCACCTGAGACTCTCAGATCTGTGCCAACGGTAACGCCAACGCAAACTACAGCAGACAGCCGTCTGCCTGTTCCTGTGCACTTCCAAATAAAGTGAACTAACAGAAAATGTAATTGATTGAATAAAATATGTCCTTGGTTTTCACTGGACAGCATCATATTTACCAAAGCACACATTAATATATCTAATGATCAAAGTTACTCCAGAACCTCTATCTTTTATTTCTGAGGCAGCGAAAAGAAAGTAGACTGAGATTTTTATAACAAGCTAGCTTATTTTTTTAATTGATTTTATGTCGATTCTTTGAGACAGTTAAAGAATCATCTGACAGAATGTTTTACCTATATTATATTTACTATGGAATCTCCACAGCTATAAATCAAAAACTATACTAGCACATCAATGAATGTATTTAAAAAATGATTTATGAATGATTCATTTAAAAGCTGTGCACCGGGTGCAGAGGCTGCTCGATGCAGTTGGTCATGTTTTGTTGTCTTTATAACGTCTTCTTACGCTGATGACTGTGAGGTCTATCTGTCCAGTCTCTCTTGGTCTCTGCCAGTTACTTTGCTATAAACCTTCTGAATTTCAATGAATAGAAAACTGAGTACCAAACAACCTGTATTACCAAAATTGTGTTCGATTACCAACCAGTTCATTTCAATCAAAACTTTTTAAAAATGTATCCATGTGTTTGTAACCTCTTGACTAGCATTATGTAATATATTCTTGTTGGGAATCAACTCAGTATGTGTTGGACAACTTGAAATGCAGCAGCTCCATTTAACTGTCAGAACATCTGTTTGCTACGACCCGTTTGGTTCATTTACTCCAGCACATTTGAAGCTATTGGACTTTTAAAAAAAATTTACAAAAAAAAGAAAAAGGAATTAAGTCGAGATCTGAAGGTAAATATAATATTTACTTTGCTTTAAGTTAAAGGCAAATTTCCTCAAATAAAAATCATTTTCACTTTATTTTGCACCATTTCTTTTGATTTAAGCTGGTATGAATGACAATGTTTAGTTCAAACCAGAGCAAAGATGATGAATGATTTAATTTAATTTTATTTTTCTTTTAGTGTTGTAGGAGGCCATTAAAACAACCTTTTGATGCCTCGCTGATGTGATGCCAGGGAAATCTTTTATTCCTTCGGCCGCTGATCTATTTATTCCCCAGCATCCAGATGAGCAGGTGGTGCAAACTCCTGTTAATGGCTTCCAACAATCCATGTACTGTAAGGTTTTAGCAAAACCACAGAGACGAAACAATCTGCTAAAGAAGGAAAATTATGAGTGTATGTATCTGAATCCTAAAGAATACTTAAAAAACATGTGATGTGGTGATTATTCTTTCGCTGTTCATTGGAAAACACCCCATTTATGTTTTATCTAAATTGTGTGTATAGTTTTGGATGACTTCTCGATCGATGTCACCCAGCAGCCTCAGTTTGACAAACACAATTAAACGCTGCACAATTAAATTAAGATTAACTGAAAGTCTTTGATTCAGGCTCAGAGTGTTTTTCCAGCCAAATTCAGCCTGACCTTGTCCCTCTAATCACATCAAGTCTTCAGGGACTGACGGGTTCAATTTGACCTGAGCTCTACTCTCAAGCATTCGTCAAATGAACAGAGGATTATCCATGTTTTGTTCTGCTCTGCACTGTTTCTCTAAGGAAGACTTAATAGCACTACTGCCTGGAAAAAACAGGCTTATAAGATAAAAATAGAAATGATGGAATGATTTATTTGTCTGGTTTCTCTTTGGAGAGTCTTAACATAATTTAGTGTTTGCTTTGGTAATTTCTAAACACTAGTCTTTCTTAAGTATACATAATTATTGTTTATAAGTATGTGATAGAGTGAAAAAGTGTTTAATTTTCCTACAGTGACACTACTGAAGCACAACAATGGAAAGACATAATCCACTTCGTACAGGGTGGGCACATTGGACAAAATGCCCATATTTTTAGATGGTGCCGTTTCAAAAGTTAAAGTAAAAACAAGAATGGCTGCGTATGCTAACTGAAACTGTGTGGAAAAACATTTCCATACCTTCTAACAGATGCCTGGTCCCACTTTTTGGAACAAGTTTGAGAAAAAAAAGCTTCTCAGACAAAGTTTTATTATATCAGCAAACGTCCTTTCCGCCACAGTGCAGGACACATTGTAGATTAATAAATATTGGTGTTACTAGGTGTTGTGTACTTTTCTATTTTTATTTATTTTTATTTTTTTTGGCCTGGTACATAAAGATCAGCTTGACAGCAGGAGTGAGAAGAAGTAATTATTTAATTTAGCAATAATTTATGTAAGAACAAAAATACAAAATATGAATGGATTGTAGAAATTGACATGTTTTGCCATTGCCACATCATCATTCACAACTTCTTCTGTTCGCTGACTGGCCCAGTTGACTAGAGAAATCAAACTCAGTAGGAGAAATACTAGACAGAGCATTCAAGGGAGATGAGAATTGAGCAGAATTGCTAACGAAGGCAATAGCCAGGCTACAAAGTTTGCAACTTTCATGCAGATTTTGACCATCTGAAGCCTGTTCTTATTTAAGCCTTTTCATGTAGCAGCTTTTTTTTGCCTGCTATTAATTGATAGCAGTATTGCTATGAAGTATTGGTCAAGTATTGGTCAATAACATTTTATTTATTTACCATTGATAAATTATAAGTTGAAAACTGAAGTCTGAATAATTAAAATTTATAAGAGGGCTGATATTTTGTGTGATGTGGTTAGCAGAAAGGTTTTCCGGATAAACACTGTAAGACATTTGTAATAATGTGTAGGAAACGATTCAGTTTGAGCCTATATGTCCCTGAGAGGACAGGAAGATGCTTCCTCAGATAATTAGCACGTGATTGCCACATTTATGCACGCTGCGTTTGTCAGTGGGTGGTTGTCATCGGCACGTGTTTCAGTGGTCGTTTCCCCAGGAGTCGGTTTCCTGAGACGCCTTTTCACTTTGAGCTCCTTCCACTCTTCATATAGAAGGAAATCAAAGTCCCAGAGACACATCTTCATAAAACGACAGCATGAATGTGAGTTTTTCTTTTAAAGCATTTTCTGTTTAACACCAAAGTACTCTGAGCAAAGACGGACCCGCTCTCATTTCTGATGAGACAAGCAGTTTCTTGCTGAAAAAACGTCTGTTTTGGGCTCGTTGTAAAAGATAGGAGCTCAAAATGATTTGGTGACAATCAGTAAAAGAGATTAAGGCAAATCTGACTCACTGTGTAACATCAGCCTCATTTTAATGCAGAATTCATACTCAGTCTCTGAGCATCAACCCAACACTTATACCCAAGTGGGACAATAATCGATTAGAAAAGACACGAAGGCTGCTTCTCTCAACCTCCTTTCAGGTCAGAAACGCCGCCTCCCAGCTTCCACAAAGGAGAGGTTTTCATTTGTTGCTATTTGTACCAATTTAAAAAAACAAACAGAAATGCGATGTGGTGCACTGCAGTGTGTGAACATCAAATGATTGGAATAAAAGGCAGGCAGAAATTGCATTAGGGAATGTTTGTGAGGTTTTGCCAGATGGCTGCCAATAAAGCAGAATAATTCAGAGCTGTTGTACAACACGGTTGACCATGCGCAGGGGAGACAGGGGGAAAAAAGCCATCTACTTCAAAGACTAAAAACTCCAACTAAATCATTTCACTTTCTCAAAAATCGTCAAACAAAGCACATCACCCCGAAGCAGACGGAGGCTAAACAGAGTGTACAGCATTCCTGTTCAAGGGAGAACAGAGGCTGCATATCCATGCTCGTCATTGAAAAGAGAGCATACAAAAGACCTCATCAACATTCATCAAAGGTGTAAAGATGAAAGCATCATCAGGTGGTTGTCAGAGTCAAGGCCAAGCAGAAACAACTCAGTGGTTTGTCCTCAGAAAAAGAGTCAAACAGAGAGAAAGGAAATGAGTTCTTACCTAGCAACCCTGCAGCAGAACCAAGCCCAAAGTGCAGGAACTCACCAATGCACCTAAAAAATAACCCTGATCTGATCCGGTGAACCGAAGAGTCATGTGGTGGAACGAGGTCAGAGATGGAGCTGCACAGTGGGCTGCAGATGTTTCTAAATCATCTCATTGTTTTTGTTCTGGGGGAAAACTCTGAGGACACGACAAAGTCAATGCTGCCTTCCAGGCAAACCCACTCCTGGATTTGGTTCAGGGATCTTTCAGTAACAGACAGAGCTGTCATCACAGCACCAGTTAAATGCTGTAGCAAGTCATTGTTTTCAGACTTGCTTTAAAGCAGGAATAAAGTTGTCTGAAACAAGAAAACACTGAACTCATAAAAAACTATAAACTTCCAAGCACCATGAAATAAGTGCAGCTGACTGCTTCAGTTTTGATAGAACCAGATAAATGTGAAATGCCATGAGGTTTAATTGTTTAAAATGAATTAAAATGATTCATGTTTTCATGTCATGTTCATGCTCTCCTTCTGCAGCTAGTTTTCATTCAGCTCACCTTGCCCGATTTCCCCACTGCCTTCACCGAGGCTCTCTGCTCTTTAAGCTCCTCTCAGTCTCTGCCTCCTCACCAGATTATCAAAAGCCTGGTGTAAGTACCGCTGGTTTTCCAGCGTTCTTCCCTTGATGTCGTTTGTCTTCCTGTGTCTGATCATGCTCACATCTCTGGATTCACCGTCTCTTGCCTACTCCATGATGGATTACTCTCAGCCATCTGATAGCTGGACTTTGGCCACCAATTTACGCTTTTATCAAGTTGCTAGATACATTTCAACACATCTCCACCTTTGGCAAAAGAGAATAGTCATTTCCAGAATAGAGGTCAACTTTTCCAATATCTATACTTGTTTGACTCTGCTTCCATTCAGTTATGATCAGGGGTTTCAGATCTTCACAATTCACCAATTAGTTTTTCTGCAACCAATAATAAAACATGTATAATTGATCTCTGATTCGACTTGAAATCATCAGTTAACACAATCTCTAATAAGTGAAACAGAGGATTTAATGGAACCTCCATCCCCAGACGCTCCACCTCCATAGCTTTTATGTCAGGATAACAGGACAACCATAACACGGTCTGCAATTTTTCCACAATATTTTGAATCCAGGGTTTCTTAATAAATTTAGAGATGGGAAGAGGGGTGTGAAAATATTTAACTTTCAGTATCCAGTCAAAATCTTCTCACAGTCACAAAAGGATTAACTGCTACTCCTTTTGTGACTGTCTCACCACAGGTTGACCAATACTTCATTTTCTATCAAGACATTTAACTCCAGTTTCCATTTTTATATACCAAGTATTCTGGGTATTGCAAGAGCCTCTTATACAACTTAGAAGCATGTCTTTTTATTGACATGTTGAATGAATGAGTCCATCAGTCACCTCTATAATTTCAGCATTCAAAGCATCTCTAATTACAGGCTTCTAAATCAGAATTAAAGGATGTTTGACTAAAGGATCAAATTTTTGTTGCAATAAACTGCACTGCACCAAAATCCCGCTTTATTAATCTCATAAATATTACTCTGAGTAAATAATTTGTTTGAAAGCCTTAAGTGAATGTTGCATAAATAAACAGCAGGCCATACAATAATAAATTAGAATAATAAAGAAAAGTTTATTTCAGTAACTCAACACATTATACGTTAATTACACTCTGAAGTTTTTTTCTCTTATGATTTTCTGCTTCCAGTCGAATGAAAAGACACTTGAGGTTAGAAAATTATAATAAATTAAACACATTTTAATCAGAAAATATAAGAGTAATAGGCAATATAAAAACGTACTTAAAAGTAATTCTCAAAAGATAGTTTTATTCTGAAAAATGAGATGTACTTTTTGATAAAAGGTTTGTGAGTTTAAAAAAACTGTGTGGTTTGTTTATTTCTACATTGAAACAGAGAAAAGGAAAAAATTAAGTTTTATAGTTTGAAATCTTTATATATTTTTCACCCAAATCTCAGCAGTTTTAAAGTCACCAAACAAGGCTAGACAGCTACACGAGGTGAAGATCAATGCTTACTGGGTCAGAAATGCCCAAGGTGTTGACTGAACTGTGTTTGTCCACGAGTTGGGCCTGCAGCGACTGGCGACCTGTCCTGAGCTTCTCTGCCATTTAGTCTAAGGCATGACAAGACGGGCTGCAGCCTCGCAGCTCAACAAGAGGAGGCAGGCACAGAAAAGAAATGCTTGGATGGATCGCCTGCGGCAATTAGTCTGTTACTTCCAGGCCCATTCAACCATTGCTCTAACCCAAAACACTGCAGCAGGCGCTCCAGACTGAGACTGGGCACAAACACTGTTGTCATACTTCACTGTTGCAAAATGTGAAGCTGCCTTTGCCATGTTGGCCCCATTTAAAGCCATTTCAGTCACTTCATACTGAGTAGAGTTTTCTCTAACTCCTCGAGGAAGGTGTTAAAGGTGACCTTTTAGGTTAGGAAAGGTCTATCGGCCACAAGACATGTTCATTTCATTTTTTGCACAAACTCATTCTTAAATAATGATTTTAAGAATGATTCAGTCTGGTCAGTTTTGTTTATTTTGAGTTCCTTTCAGAGTGAGCTGTTTTAAGGCCTCTGATACTTTAAATCTAAAAAGATGCTACTAGCCACGCCCCCCAACACAACCTTTACACTCTGTGAAAATGACTGCAAACAGATACACTATTATACAACTGTACATTGAAAAGCAGAAGTAGAGCCACCTGCACAACCAACAAGAACGCAGCAAGTGGTTTCTGGATGGTGAGTCAACAACACTTGTTTTTTTCCAGCAGCCATTGTACAACGCATACAGCGTTGATTGTCTGATCAGCTGGTTTTACCAACCCAAACATGCTGGAGCTCTGTTTGGGTTGCTAGGTGACAAGCTGGGCTACGCTGGGGTTCCCAGGTGAGAGGCAGTGCCTGATGATTAGTGATGTTACATTCCAGAGGTTTTTTGAAACGGCTCATTGTCAGACACAAAAGAACATCAACTTATTGCCAAAAAACAACTGGGTGGTTTTTTAAGTGCTTGGGCTGATTTTAGAAGCAGCTCTGACTCAAATGGTAGAACAAAAACATGCAGAATATGAAGTTTGCATAATACATCTCACCCAAAGAAAAAAGCGATACACAAAGTGCTAAATTATTTCATACCTATTCTTCAAAAATCTTTCAGGCATCTATTAGATTTAGAACATGAGGAACCAAAAATGTTGGGTATTTTAACCTGTACATATAAATATCCACACAGAGAATATTATCACTTCAGTCTTTGCAAAGAGGAAGAGTCTCCTGGTGCCTCAGGACAACTCCAACTTGTCCCCCCGCAGCAGCCTCATTTTATTCAATGCATATTCAATAAGGGCTCAATGTGGACGCAGTCACACAAAGTTAGTAATAAAGCTTTGCTGGTAAATCGCTGGATGAAGTTTCAACTGTGTGAAAAATAAAAAAGATGTCTCTCTGCCAGCATAAAAGATGAAAAACAAACAAAATGCATAGCAACACACTAATGAAAATGTTGTAATAACATAAGTAATGAATAAAGCCTGTGGACACAGTTTTAATACCGACTGACACCAGGAGCAACGCATATCTCAACGAGGAGGCTCGTAATGTTCAAGCTGTCAAAGAGTTTATCTCTGGAAAATACACTCTGAGCTAGACTCACAATAAACCTTCATACACACTCACAGTCATGCTCAGAGGTGGCCTTGTGCACACACACACACACACACACACACACACACGCACACACACGCCTACACACAAACCCTTCCATGTTTTTACCCAAGGCAACAGCTGCATTATCTTCTAATGTAAAATTCACTGAAGCATAATTGAAAACAACTTTAGAGAATTGCCACGTCGAGATAGGAGGGATACTGAAGTTGCAGGTGTTTCTGCGAGAGAGCAAGAGGTTGCCAACATGCGAGAACGGGGGCAATGAAGTGAAGGGGTGGGGCAATAAAAATAGAACTGTACATGACTGAACACTGTACACTAAAAACTAAAATTGTCTTCCTTTTAATGTATTAAAAAATGCCGTGTCCGGCCAAGCGTTTGTGTGTTTGTGTGCGATTGTGAAAGAAAAATATAAAAGTAAGCGATGTGCGAAGCAAACACTGCAGCCTGCACTAAAATCCAAACTGCTGCTGATACAGAACAATCAGACGATCCTGCAGCATAAAACAAAAAGCAGTTCACAGAACAAACTGGAGCTGGAGAGGAAAATAAAAACATCTAGCCAAGTTGCAAACAGACTTCTAGGTTTTTAATCAGGATTTTATCATTGACCAACACAAGATAGAGAATATCTTTTAAGTGCAAGGAAAATGATGCATGGTTTAAATTGTACACACAAATAAAAATCTGAAGGTTCATTCATCACCCGAGTCGTAACTTTGTCTTTTGGGGAATCTCTGCACATCTACAGACCCAGAAACTGATCCTTTGCTTTCAAAGTAGCTCAAGCTCAGTCAGATGAAATGAAAAGAGTCTTCAGTTTTCTAGTCCTCCAAAGAAGCTCAGTGGAATTTAAGTTTGGTCTTTGACCATCTAGTTTATATACTTTGGATCAACATTGTTAGACTACTTTTTAGACTCCTGTTCTTCAAACCCAGAAATGGAATCAGACCAGATGATTCTTATCTACAACCCTGAACAGGAGCTCCTAGTTTACACACTTTAGATCAACATTAGATTCTTTTTCTTCTTTCGCTCTTTCCTTTGGTTTATTTTATTTGCATTTCCTCTTAATTCCTGTAAAGCACTTTGCATTGCCTTGTTGCTGAAAATGTGCTATATAAATAAAATGACCTTAAACTTTAGGCTATTCTAACAAATGAACATGCTTTGATCTAAACTAGGGGTGCCCAAGTCCAGTCCTCCAGATCTTCCATCCTGCAACATTTAGATGCATCCTTCTCCAACACATCCACTGTGGCTCTGGCTGTGTTTAGGGTTGTTGTCCTGCTGAAAAGAAAACTTCCACCTCCGTCTCTGGTTATCTGCAGCCTTCAGCAGGTTTTCCACAACTTCCTTCCTCAACTCTGTAGAGCTTCTCTGTCCCTACTACAGAAAAGTCTCCCCACAGGATGACACTGCCACCACCTTCATGTTTCGCTATGGGAATGGTGTTCTCAGTGTGTTTAGTTTCCTGCTACAAGTTTCACTTACATGTAGACTAAAGCGTTAGTGTTTGGTCTCATCTGAGCAGAGCTCCTCTTTCCATCATGGTTTGTACCAAACAGTGAAAGCAACTTTTCTTGGCTTTTCTTCTGAGACACACTCTTTAATCTAAAATAAAAATTAAATGTTGTCATAATAAATAAAAACCAGAACAATTTTCCTTCCACTTCATAAATCAGGAATCAGTGCACTCTGGCAAAATACAGTAAAGTTTATTGTTGACAAAATGTGAGAAGGATCAAGAGGTAGGAATCCTTTGAGAAGCGTTGCATCTTTGCATGACTGATGAATGCAGCGTTGAGGGAAGATACCTTAAAGGAGCACGCAGACTGAGGCAGAAGTGCTGACATTCAAAGATCGCTCTTAGCAACATTTGTTGTGTCTCAACCTCCTCCTGCGTCTCCACTCAGCCTCCAACGTGGGCAGCAAATATCTGTTCCCCCACTCACCATGCTGCAGAATGCATTCTCTGAAATGAATCTTTAACCAAAGTATAAAACTTTCAAAGTTCCTCCCAGATGTGTTGACTTTTTCATGAGGAGCAGTCGGGCCTTTTAGGTTACAGAGGATAGATCTGCTGTTGACATCCAGCTTGTTTCGACGTCTAAACTCACGACTGATGTTGGGTTTTTTCTGCCCACGGAGGTGAACCAACATCAGAGCATCAAACATGTACAGTATGGGGTTTACGTCTCGGTGAGACGGCAGGATTCAGAGGAAGAAATCAGTTTTCATCATAGTGTGAAGAACAATCCGACTTCTGTTCATTATTCATAAGCAGGGTTGCAGGAACCAGCAGTTCAATGGCAAGATAATGTTGGATGGAGTCGGCTTGTGTAGGTGCAGATCTTCGCTTCGATGTCGTCTCCAGAGTGTTGTGAGTGATGATAACTGAGAAGTCAGGGTCAGAGAGATGGGAACGTCCAAGTGCTGAAAAAAGACACTTTGGTGACAGAGTCTCTGAAGGTGGAAGATGAAAAATATCCTCACTTCCTTCAAATAAAAAATAAAAAAAAAGTACGACTTTGAAAATTGCAGGTGACCTGCAGCTGTTTTACTGCGTGCCATAAACAGCAGCATTGTCACAATATTTTCAGGGCAAATTATTATACCGAGCCATGAACATTTTCACAGCCGTCTTTACGTCATCTTACTCCTTTTCTAAACTGATGTCAGATAATGATGCGATTCTGTTGGATCAAGGAATCATTCTTATTGGTTTTGGGAACAGAACAGAGTGTGCCACCCACAATTAGTGATGGGACTCAAATAAAATTTTTAATTGAGTTAATTACAAGGTCTGAAATAAATTAATCCCATTTTAATTGAAAACTATATTGATAAAACAAACATTTTCAATTCAAAAATCCTTTTTGCTGCTAAATCCTTGAATAAAGACATATGGGCTGAAGAGTAAATGTGGTCTGTGGACGCTGACATTAGCATTGGGGACGTCTGTGCTGCTGCTACATGTTTAGCATTGAGATGTTGCATTAGGCTTAAATGGCTTCACAATTTGCACACAATAGCTTTTTCCCCCCATGAGCTCATTTTCTGAAACAAAACTGAACCTCCAATGGGTCAAATCAAGTGGCTTTGTTGTTCACATTTAGGAACGTTTTAGAAACGCCTTAGTACAAAGCTTCAAGCTTTACAAAAATTAACTGTTAAAAATCTTAACGAGTTAAAATCTATGTAATGAATTAATGAAAGGTAATGCATTAAGTCCCAGCCCTACCCAGGATACTTGATCAATACTTAGTTTGCATCACTCTCTCAGTCTCACCATGATGTTGAATTAAATTCAGAATTAGTTCTGTTAATTTTTTTATATATAATTGCTTCTCTTTTCCAATGAGAAGAGAAAGAAGTTCTAAACAAAAACATTTTATCATGTGGCCTTCTCTTTTCAACACTGCAAAGAAGCCCTAACAACAGGGTAGATTATATACGGTTTTTTCCCCTTTGTTTACTTTTTATTAGTTTGTGTAAAATTAGTCCCAGTAATATTTATAACTATACAAGAAGAGAGATGTTCTGTTATGACAGGCACAGACCTGAAAAAAGTGACAATGCCTGAAAGTTTGTAATTATACAGGTAAGGATTTAAATATGCTGAGGGAGTCAGAATAAACGACCTCGGTAATGACAGCCAAGATGATTTATGTAGTGACTCCCTGCAAAAGTGAGCTAAATAATTCACACAAAATTAGTTTTCACTACGTTTACTCTGGGTGCTTTCAGTGCGTTGCTGCTGCTTAAAAATTAATGGATGAAATGATTTCAAATTCAAGTTTAAAATACTTTATTAATCCCAGAAGGAAATTAAATGTTGTTGTAAACATGATACAATTTTCTTCAAATAGTTGTTTTAGATGCTGATGGTTGCAGGCTGGAAGGATCTCCTGTAGCAGTCTGTCTTACAACAACTCTGAAGACGCCTCTGTTTAGCTGTTTCTCTTCTAGAGTTACTACAACCAAAAACGTTTTAGTTTTCTCTGATGTGGGCAGTACTCCTGGACCTGTGGGGCTTTGAGAAGACAAAGCAGGCGCACACCGAAAACCAGAAACCAGAAACCAGAAACAGTCAGTCGTGGCAGATGGCCATTCACACTGAGCCAGGTTCTGGTTCTGGTTTTGGTTCTGGTTGTGCTGCAAGTTTCTTCTTGTTAAAGAGGAGTTTTCCTCTCTGTTGTCGCTACATGCATGCTCAGTGTGAGTGATTGCTGCAAAGTCATTGACACAATGCCAGCAATGGTCTACTGTTGCCATGTGTCGACCAGGAGGAGTGAATGCTGCAGTCAGAGTCTCGATTGATTCAATATGATGGGATTCTTAACTGACCTGGATGTAGTTTGGTACCTAGGATCAATCAAAATAATATTTATGATTGGACTGAATTGCCTTTTTTAATGCCTTACAGCATGTGTTGTGAATTGGCACTATATAAATAAACTGAATGAAATTACTACATTTCATGTGTAATTCCTTCACGCTCAGGATGCTGATTATATTTTTGTCCCAGTGGGATGGGCTTTTGCTGCCCTCATTTCATAGAAATTTCAGTGGATGTCACGCTAAAGCTCAAAAAGAGTGAAGATAGAAAAAAAGAATGGTCAGAAAAATGAGGGTCATTTCCAACAGATTATGTTAATATAATATGAAAGTTATACGTTTTCCTATATTTTGCTGTTGCTTGGCTGAATATGAAAATGAAAAATACCTTAAATAACAAAGTTGATGAGGAAAAATAATGAGTTTGAATTCAGTGCACAGCTGAGATAATTAGTTAATAGATATCTTCATGTTTCGTGAAGTGTGCTGTGGTATGTAGCGAAGCATGAACTTTGTGTATTTGCTTTTTCACCCCTGACCAAGTAAACCTGTTTGGATTACGGTACATATTTGTGCTGTGAACAAGGTCGAATGGAGTTAATTAAAACATTGAAGCTGCTTGCAGTAAAACCAAAACAATCGTATAAAAGAGGCTGTAAAGTTCAGAGGAGCATAAAGGTCAAGTCTTTATGTTCTGGTTCGTCTCTCAACATGTTGATCTGCCGGCTTTAGTAAACCTGTCAGCACTTCATGCAGATTTATCGGAACTGATGTCTTCCATTTTCATCAGAAATAAAATGTAGCTGTATCGCTCTTTTTTTCTTCTTTCTTTTGAAAAGTTTTGGTGTGCAGAAGGCTGGCGAGGTATGGAGGAAAATACCAAGTCCAATTGCAAAAGGTCGCAGACATCAGGTGGTTCCTCTCTGAGAGAACCAGGCTCTTATTATAAGCACTGACCTGTGAAATATCACATCGGCTGTGAGCATGCTCAGCAAAATGATGCAATTTGAGAGGATGTCACTGTTCACCCCCTGGTGACCCGATCTTAGCACAGCAGGAGAGGAGTCTGTCTGCAGCTGGGATACACACACTTCCATAAACACGCACACACAACACAGCTACCAACTTCCTCAATTTATTTCTCTAGCAATCCCCTGAGCTTTGGGGACGGAATCCCCAAAACAAAAAGCTTTGAGTTTTACTCAGTCTTGAAATATTTGCTGCTGTTAAAAGCATCAAACCAAAGCTTTAAAAATCACAAACAGAAAACAACTGAACATTTTTACTGACCTTTAAAACTGTCCAACCCTCATTACTTGTATTGTTGTTCTGTACCAGAACCAACTCACCTAAAACCAGAGTGAAAGGACCAAAAGGTCGAATGAATAGTAAACCAAGGTTCATGTTCACAAATTAATCTCCCCAACACATTTTATAGTCACTTACCATTTTAACAAGCCTAATTCTAGGCAGTTGTTCAGTTTGTTCACTGCAATATATCATTAAAACTGTAATTAGGGTGTTAATTACGATCAACAACAAATGAGTGGGAGGAGTTTTCTTTCTATTCAATTAACTTTCAATTGTTGAAGGCGCAAAAAGTACTTCAGAATTTCTGTGGATCGTATCTAAAATATCTGAAAGAAAATCAAGCTAAAGAAACGACAAGCAAATGCAACCTGACACACTATTGGCTATTCCCAAAGCAACCGGAGTTTCCTTGGTGATTGGTTGTTCCCAAGAGCAGCAGGGAAAACTGCAGACATAAGCTTCTGTGATTGTAATAGGATTGTTCTCACTGTGTGTATTAATGCTTATTACGGTATATTTGTTACTTGAACTATAAAAATTTTCAGTTGAAAGAGATTTGCTAGGGAATCTCAAGTATCTACGGGTGGTAGCGATTCCTAACCAGAGGATCCAGGGTACTTGAATCTCAGTAAAGATCTGATTGCAGAAATAGTTTAGAAACCAGGACTGAAAAGCAGCCTTACATTTTCAAACACTGTTGACAGTAAGAAAATCCAGATTTTATCACAGAACTAAACTGTCAAGTTTTAAAGACACTCTTTTCTGTTCACCAAGAAATTCTGATTGGCAGAAACAAAACTAGTCAGTATTACAGTAGTAAAATCTCAGCTTTTTTTCTTTGGGTCTCCATGCTGCCTGTAATCTGAGAGCTAGACTGGAACACTGCGGTGGAGAACTAGGCCTGCATGCTCCAAGTTTGTTGCATGAGCAAAAATGCAATTCATAAGTTTCTAAAAAAATTTCATGTTTTCCTTGAACATGACATTGATTTCACTTCAGTCCAGCAGAGAACCTTTGTGATGTCATGGGACAAGAGATTCAAATCATGAATGCACAACCAACAAATCTGCAGCACCTCTGCTATGTCATCATGTCAGTATGAACCAAACCGCTTAGCAATGTTTCTGAACACATTATTCAGTCTGTCACAAAGATTTCAGGCAGTTCTGAAGGCAAAAGGTTCCATTCAGCATTGGGAGCATGTACCTAATAATGTGGTCATAACTGTAAATAAAACTGATTTATTTGTCCTATAGGTGTTTTGATTTTGTGCAGACAGATTAGGATCTACACTAAAATTTTCTTTTCTTTTACGTAGGTTTTTAATTTGGGATGTGTTCCTGATTTAGTGTGCATTTTATCCAAATCCAGTTTGCTTTTCCCATCCATTTTTGATTTCCATTTGTTCAACTTTCCCTCAAGCACAAGAAAACAGAAACCTCAGTTCACCCACAAACTTTCCACATCAGTTGTTCAGTAACACAAGAAGGGAAAAAACTTCAGTAAACATAACATAAAGCAAAGAAAACAACTGCCGCATCGACTTGTTTTGCATAAAGAACAAGTATTGGATGTGTCAAAATCCAGCAGTGGAAGGGGGGGGATACATCTTGACTTTGTTGTTGGCATTAATTTCCACTACATCTGAATACCTGCAAATGAGTTTTGGACTTGTCATCTTTAATAAATGTTTTCCTCATGCAGAGACAATACTCTAGAGGCCAGATGAGAGAGGCTGAACAACTTTGAAGACAAACTGTTTTGCAGAGTTGATTTATAGTTGGCACCGACTAGCTCGCCTGCTTCTCCAACGCTTCAACAGTGTGAATACTTTGAAAATTATGCAGGGTCTGACTGATCAGCTTTCATTGTTTAAGGTCAGGATGTTCATTAAACCCGACAGACCGACTGGTAAATACTTTGAGGTGTTGCCACAGCATTGACCTTTGCGAGCAGGCAGCATTGGACGTGCCATTTGGGATGTATTTCTGTTGAAGTGATAAACATTCAACTCAAACGCTCCTCTTCAGACTCTATCGCAGCTGTGATCTCCGTTAGAAACCTCATTCCTCAAACCGTCATTTTTCTTTCAATAAAACAGACTCAAACTTATCATGAAAAAAAAAATATTACTGAGGTTTTTACATGTCTCTTCAGACACTGCCAAGTCAAGCCTGGATGGACAGCTGCTCCCCACTCACTGTAGGTTTGTGGCCGAGTGACAGTGCTGGGAGGGCTGCCAATAATAATGATCTTCAACAGCAGTGATGGTCCCTCCTCTCACACTATGGATTAGTCTCTTCACCTGATTGCATCTTCCCCAAAGAGTTCAGCTGTCATGGTGAATTTAAATCTGACAGCATTGCAGAACTTTGTAAGACTTCAGTTTGTTTACCTTCCTGCAGTTAAACAGAACGTAGATGATCCGTTAATTCTGTTGGTTTATTATGGTGAACTTCAGTCAGGGAGGGACGATGCTAAAAATTCAAACTCAATATCAAGAAATATACTCAACACCATATTCAATAACTTGGCAACAGTTTTTAAAGGAACAGGGTTCTCTGTCAAGAGCAAAGAATATTTCAATATTAATGTTGGTCAGTAATTATACCTGGTTGTGATGAATTTATTAAATATCAGTGCATGATCCGAGTAGCATAAAGGAAACTTTATTGTTAAATGTGCTCAAGTTTTCAGGATGATGGACATGAAACACTTATAGATATGTTAAAGTAGTTAATTTTTACTCAAAACTACAACGACTTTTATTTTGAACGACCTCTTGGACTGATGTTGACCTGTTGGACTGATGTTGACCTCTTGTCTGCTCCTGTTTACCAGCACGACAAACAGATGCTAAAATGCATTAGGAGACAAATGACTGTATGAAGCCTGGCGACGCTGAATCCCAATGAATGTCATGTTCCGGTTAATCCAACATTCCTCTGAAAGAAATTTATCCCAGCTCCATTCCATTGACATTGTGGTGGATTTTAATTCTCCCCCAGGCTACATTATGTTCCCTTTCCACCATCTGTGGTGGTTATGATGGGGACATGCCTGTGTTGAGACTATGCAACAGGGACTACAAGGTTCATCAAAGTGGAGAGACTTCAGCTGCTGCACAAAATATGGAATCTTTTGTACTAAAAAGGTTTTGCAGTTTCGTCATGAGAAAAAAGGAAAAACAGATGGAAGTCAAGCTTTGAAAGGATATATTTCATATTCCCGTCATGTATGCAGTCATTTTAGAAATGCAGACAGAAGAGTGTTCTGATGAAACAGCCATATCGTTACCCAGAATATTTTAGAATATTTTGTCGACAGCAGAACAGTCCGTTGTCTATTTCTCAGACTAAAAAGAAACTCAGCCTACTTTGTAGCTCCTCAAACACTAAAACAAAACTCTGTTTTTGCCTGAGGATCATAACTGTTGAACAGACGGTATTTAAATGTCAAAAATAGCCAGCGGTTACTTTGGAAGCATTTTTCTTTGTGAAGGCAGCCCTACAAACTGGGCATAGAACGCAAATTTTAGAGGTGAAACTGTTTCTGCACTTTAAAAAGCTACCATTAAAAACATCTCAAAGACAAAAAAAATGCATTGAAGGGAAATTGGTTTTTTGCTCATAAAATGGCAAACCTTATCTGAGATTGATATAATTGTCCTTGAGTTTATTTTATTTATTTTTTTTTACTCCTGTGTGGCAAATCTCTTCATAATTTCCCTCTTTTGTGCAATTTAAAATAATTTTTAAAATACTCCCCTCTGGCATTTTCATTTTCTATCAGCTTACACGGATTGTTATGGTGCTTCACAGTGACATTTCTCTCCATTTCAGGCATTCCAACATAAAGGTTATGTTCACAAGTCACAAGGCTTGACTTCATTCTAATTGAGTTATAAAAATATATTAATATTAATATAATAATATAACAATAGCATGAATCGATTTCTGTCTTTTTAGGGTTTTTGCTCTACATTTCTCACTGCCATGCCAGCGCTGTCATGTGTTTACAGGCTTCCCAAAGAGAAACAAGCAAATTACTGTTTGTGTTACACAATACAGATCTGAAAATGGGTTAGATGCAGTTTCTATTCATCAGGGATGTGTTATCCCTCCTTCTGATCGTCTGTTTTTCCTCTTTTACAACCACTCTCTTTGTTTCACAAACTGTGCGTGTTTGTGTGTGTGTTTATTTTCTCTCCTGCAGGGGGGAAGAAGACGAGTACATCAGATGATATCCCAGAACAAGCACATGGAAAACAGCTTCCTACACCCGAGTGCACCGCCTGGAGGCGGATGACACCAGAACACGGTTTTCCCACAATGGACTGGGGAGGTGAGAACAGAATAACAGCTGAAGATGTATGAGCAAAGAGCAGATATGGATATTTGGCTTAATTTAGGATTAAAGTCCTGCAACACTGAGCACATCAACAGGATAGTTTTGCAATCCTTAGTTTAAAATCTGTTGCTTATGGATGTTGACAGCATTCACACAAGTAAAGAAGTGCTGAGTACTCACCTCCAGAGAGTGCTCTCAGTGACGCTGCCGATGTGAAAGTCATAGAGTTTGGTAAGAATAAGGATGACCTGCAGAGAAAAGAAATTTCAGCATTAAAATGACGTTTTTGAAGAGTTTAAATCAGTCGACCCGGTGCTCTGCATGTTGAGGCTGCCACACACCTGATCTGAATGAACGGGTGGCTACCAGACTTCTGCAGCATTGACAACATGCTGAGGAGGTAAAGCAACCATTTGAATGAGGTGCAGCAGACGCGTCTAAAACATGCAGGGCAAAGACCTGAGAACCACTGGTCTGAACAATGTTACGTCAGAGTCTTAAGAGGAATCTTAAAGCAAAACGGACACATTTCGTAGAGAATTAACCTGCTTTTGATACGAAGCCAGACAGATTATCAGATGTGTCCAACAGAAATAAATGCAGTCTGTTGTAGAGCGAAAGTTCAACCCCTTGGCAAAATCTTTCACACTTAGCAGTCTAATTCTCAGTCCTCACTTTTCCATCAGATTTCATTGACTGCTACTTTCCAACAATCAACAACAGTTTTTTTAATACAACATATAAGTTTCACCCTCAAGCGATTACTGACAGCATAGGAAGTATAGATCACCACCTTCTCTGCAGAAGATCAATATGAGTCTCATTTCCAAACATATAAGGTGAAACAAAGCAGAATAAAAATATATGATTTTCTTTTCATGGTGATCACAGCCTCTTAAAGTATAGCCATCTTCAAAAATGTTCTGCTATTTTATAATTCAGTGCACTTCAAAAGTACTTTTTTATCCCTAAGGGAAATGAAGCTATGGATTTGAAGGCAAAAAAAAAGAAAAGCAACTTATTATGAGGTGTCAAAATAATCTGAACTGAATTGTAAGTATATAAATCCCCCGAGTTACATAGATTGACATTTAGAACTGCTCATTGCTGCATTTTATCTTTAAAGTAAGATAATAAAGTGTTGACATATCTAAGGAAACAGAAACAGTGACAGGACACAATGACAGTACCTCTGAAAATGGCATTTGTTGCAACAAGCTAGAAACACTTTTGAACAAAACAAATGAGCATTTATTTAGTTGAAATACATTAATAGAACAAAGAGACAAAGTCTAAAACGGTCTAAAGTCAGTCTTAGAGGAGATGAGTCCACGTTTAAATCAGGAGGTCTAATCAGGATCTAATCGGGTGTCAAACACAATTTCATTTTGGTCCAAATCAAGATCATGAATGTCCTCAAGGGGCCAGTTGTGGAAGAATCTATCAAAAAGAAATACCTGTTAATTGATCAAAATTGACTGGGTTCCATTTGTACTTTTTGTCATATTGATGTCATTTGGTCCAATACAAATAAAAGCTGGTTTGATTTAACTAATATTTAAGCACACAACTGTTATCCTAAAGCTAAGTTTATGTTTCTCTCTAGAATCTAGAGCAGTGGTGCCCAGACTCGGTCCTGGAGGGCCGGCTGCATCCTGCATGTTTTAGTTCTCTCCCTGGTTTAACACACCTGGATCAAATGATGGCTGTTAGAAGGACTAAGTAGAACAGTGACTTGCTGAAAAGGTTGTTACTACCACCAGAGAGAGAACTAAAACATGCAGGATTCCGGCCCTCCAAGTGGGGAACTTTGGTTCCCAAAGTTCCCCACTTTGGGAACCACTATCTAGGGTCACATAAATAGTTATGGTGGGCCGGATTTGGAAACCCGGGCCTTGAGTTTGGCACCTGTGATGTAAAAAAAGATCTGTTGATAGCACTGAAAGTTTAAATCACTTTTGTAGGTTGTAATTAAGTCTGCTGCTAGAAGCACAGGTGAAGGACGCTCTGTAGAGAATCAGACACAGCCATCGTCACCACCGCCCAGATCTCAGCCCACATGCATAAAGAAACAAGACAAAAATGATTATCCTTCCACCTGCCATATTTAGTAGTGTTCCATTTTACAGTGTGTTAGTGGAATAAAACAGATGCAAACTACACAAACACGACCAACAAAAGAAACGAGTAACAAAAGCCTTTGTAGAAATGTAGTAAAATCAAAAGTATGATTTTTAGTGTTTTACCAAAAAATATTCTACTCAAGTAAAGTGCAAATTCTGAAATAGGCCCACTTCAATAAGTGTTGGAACTGTTTCCTCCAGATGTCTTCAAAAATAAAATCAGCAAAGTTTGTCTTTCTGGGTTTATGGGTAGAACAAAAAACAAAGCAAAGCAAAAAAGTATTATTTTGCACTCAAAATCTCTTGTAATAAGCAAAAAACAGGATTTTTATGTTTGAGAGATGAAATATAAAGCAGTTTATCTAAGTATTACATACTGGAAACCAATCCTGCAGCACTCACTGACAGCGCCATAACAATAATACCCTCATAACCATAAACAGTGATGCTGCAGTCAATTCCTTAAACAAACACACTGCTGGGGGCTGTTTCTGTCTTAATGACTTCAAACAGTTGTTAAACTGGATAGTTTAGAGAAAAATATTTCAAGCCTATAAAAAACTATTTAAATTTAATGACTTTATAATTTTATAGGAGCTGCTTTATGATGGGAAGGTAACTTTTGTAGTCTTAGGTATCTAAACTGTGGATTCTGGCCACATTTTTCTATGAAACATTAAAAGTTTGACATGTTTTAATAATGTCCATGGAGCAGCAACACATTACAGAACTACCTTTAAACAGAGGCCAAACTGAAGATTTTTTTGTCTTTTTCTTTTTAAGGAAAAAATGTCTTTTTAAACCTTTGTCAGGACATGCAAAGCCGTGCTAAATTATTCACACCACTAAACCTTTTCACATCTTCTCACTATAAAAGCACAATTTATTCAGTGTATTTTACTGGTATTTTATGAGCTAGAAGAAGACCAAGAGCCAAAGTTTAAAACTGTGCTTACATGGAAAAAATAAATCTAGAAATAGCGGCCAGCATTTGTTTCAAACCCCGGTGTGAATACTTTTTTGACCAACTCGGGCCGTGTCTTAAGAATTTAACCTTTTTAATCTTTTTCATCCTGTATTCAGCTCAGTTTGGAGCAGTTGGACAATGTGTTGCACCCATGCAGGAAGCTGGAGAGCTTCTTCAGTGACAGACTGCTGCATCCTGGGTGCACAAAGGAGCGTCATTACAGGTCCTTCCTCTTAGAGGCTGTTAGACTCTAGAACCATCACTGTCCCAACAAACTCATTAAGATTTACTAATATTTGTAGTTTTTTGTAGCGTGTTGCTGTTTTCCTTGCACAAAGATGCAAGTCCCATACATTTTTTAGATATTCCTACTTAGTCGCACATTTCTTTCAAAACAAGGTATGCTATTACAGTAACTATACAGTAATATTTTTATCATGTTGAAAATTTGCTGCTCAGTTTATTTTTCTTTTATTCTCTAGTTTGAATAGGAATACTTTCCTTAACCTTTAACTTGCTGACCCTCAATTTTCCTAAAGTGGGAAAATAAAGAACATTTTCTTTTTTTTTTTACGTCTCTGCGAAAGGAAAGCATTTATATGACGTGAAGTTGCAACTCCCAGGTTTCACCACAGGAATGGTGCTTTCAGGGCTATATGTAGTGCAAGTGTTCCTCATCTTGCGCATTTTGTAAGCATGTCAAAAAGTTCAATTTGAGTTTAATATAACCAGAGAACCTCAGTGTCTTCTTCTTATGGATTTCGTTTAACAGTGCCATTTTCTGTGAGATGCTTAAAATTGTTGATACTGTACCACTAAAGTCTAACAGGCCCCAGATTCGTCCGCTGAGACACAAAAAACAATTCTTCGACATGTCTGAAACACCTGGATAAACACTGAAACATGGACATACTATTTTCTGTGGCATTATATATTTAGATTTTCTCTCTAATGGCAGAATTTGCGATGCAAAAGTGAGCAAGTTTCTGTAAAGCTTGACACTGCAGTTAATAGTCTTTTACTGCAGTTTTTCCCTCAAAAAAGCAGCATAATTACTGCCTACAACAAAATACATTCTATAGTGAATCAAATTTTGTTCCAACAGCAGTTAGTAAAACACTACAAGGTACAGAGTGATAAATTAGCATGTTGGGATGCTGTGTTGTGCATAATTAATTCTGTGTATCCCGTTCAGTGTTGAAACTTTGTTTCGTCTTTTTTTCTTGATGCAGCACTCTGCCATCCTCGCCCCTGTGGAAAAGTCTCATCCAACAAACTGCTCACAGCTTTGGTCTTTTAAAGAGAGACAGAGAGATAATCAGCAGGCAGGGCGCTTTGATAAGCACGTCCTCAGAGCAAATCACAAGACATGAAGGATGTGAGGATCAGCGGTCAGCTGTGATCCTTCACTCCAAAGTGCAAGATCACAACTCTGCTCCACGGGATGGAACGGAGATGGGAGGGGATAAAATCAACTGCCACTAAAAATAAGCCTGTTTAACGACTTCAACCATCTGGTAACTTCAGTTTTTATTCACCTCAAGATTTAGAAAATTAAAAGAAAACTTTTAGGTTAAATGTTTTATTTTTGCTTTTGAAGATTAGAGGTATGATTCAGATTTTTGAAGAAGTTTTGAGCCGTGGTTAGCACAGCAGTTCTAAACATTTTACATATAAAAGAGCATCTAAAGCAGAGTGACTCTAGCAGTGATTGAACAATGCTTGCAAGGATTGCTATGAAGCTTGTGAAATTGGAGTTGAGGAAACCTCAAGCGGCGTACACTCAAAAAATCTGCGGCGCCATATTTTACACACAAGTCGGCATGTATAAAAATGAACTTTGCGTCTAAGTTTGAGTAACACTTTTTCCCCTGGCATGAAAATGTGCGGCAGCCACACAAACTTTTCTACTTTGCAACCTCTAATTTTGCAAAGGAGAGGTTGCAAACCAGTATGGACCACACATTTATAATGGACGGACATTTTCAGCCATGTGTCGCTATAGAACAACTTGTAATGTTCTGACGTGTCAACTAGATTTTGCAGTATTACACGTTGGTCATAGATGTAAAGGAAGAAAATGCAATTCTAATGGATGGAAATGTTCGCTACATCAAAACTTATTTGTCAAATGTGTTTCCATTTAATCTGCCAAACGTCAAGAAACGTTTGGCAGATTAACGTCAAGAAAAGCTAAAAGCCATCTCACGCAAGAAAACGTTTTAGCAAAATTGAGAATGTTTTTCGATTTTGTTGCTTCTATCAAACTTTTCTAAAGAGCATTTTTAAATCCTGATGGAAACATTGTTACAGGTTTCTGCAAACATCATGGTGTAGGTCAGTTCTTCATCATGTGAGTAATGGAAAAATTTTGTGAAAGTGACACTGGAGAATTCAAACTTCTTTCCCCTCTGATCCTAGTCAAAATTGTTACTTGAATTATATGATTAATGTAGGACTAACTGCTCATCTCCCAAAAATTAAACATAGATTAATATGAACTATACCTTTAAGACTTTAGGAAATTCATTAAAAAAATCTAGATTTCTGTATCAAGTTCTGTCAAATGTTATGTCATTTTTATACATTTTGTTTCACAAATTACATTAGATTCAGTTTGTGTCTGAACAGCTGGATCTTTCGTTTTAATATTTCTTTGAAACAGTTTTCTGCCTTTTAAATAAAGCTTTAGTCATTTAGCTAAGATGACAGTGAATACTCCAAATCCTGTAACAGACGTAAGTAATCATGCTAAACGCTACCAAAATAAAACTCCAGAGCCACCGGTGCCTTGGCATCCTTAGCCTCACACCCCGGTGATGTTCGGAGGCTCACAGAATGCCAGGACATTTCCACCTCCTTGCTAAGTCTCAGTTCTTTGCCCTCTGAACCAGAACCCTGGACAGTACTTGTGGATGAGGATAGACCACATGCCAGAGGATCCGTTAATGAAAGCGTGAACATATGGATCATGCAAAGAAAGTCTGCAATGCCAGAGAAAGGCCAACGAAAAGGGACTGCCGTGTGGCTGCAGAAAATTCTAAAAAACTGCAACGTCATGTTCAGTTGTACTTTGATTAAAGCCCACTTTTTCTTCACTGCAGTGAAATTGTGTATGCGGTCATGTGACCCCCTCCTTCCTTGGATTTGGGCTGTCAGAGATGCGCTGCTGCTACTGCTTGGAGGGAGGTGAAACACGAACATGCGTCTTCTCATCCCCTTATGACAGTTTGAATTTGAAATTCACATTAGAAACAAAATGACTCTTCAAAAGATCTCCCAGGAAGGCTGGAAATTTGTCAAAAACGTATTTTCAATTAAAAACAGTGCTGTAATGTTAAATGTTGTAAAGTTAAATGTTATCTTATGAGAAATTAGTGTGCTGGTTCATAGCTCAATCCAATTCAATGGCAAAAATACTGTACTTCAAAAAGAAATTAAATGATGTTATCTAAATATTTTCAAACAGTCATTTGGGATGGAGATACTGTTGCAAGACTGACTACAGTAACAGTCAGTCTTGCAACGAATCTGAAGAAGCCTCTGACTGAAGACAGTTGCTGTAGGATAATCATGACATAACAGCTCAATATCCAGAAACAGAGATCATGTTCCATGTAACATGTCCTGGATGACACCCTCAGTTGCTGGCTAGCTCTGCTAATCCAGCTCTTTTGCATTTGCCACTCCTCTTTAAATCGCCATCTGGCTCTATGGTTAGAAAGCTGGATAGAGAAAAGTTGGATCCATTTCTTCCATGGATCACAACCCCAGGGGAAGGAATGGTTTGAACTTCTTCCTTCTCTCTCTGCGTTTTGGTCCTCCTTTGCAACTGTTTTTCTACTCCTCTGGGATTCGGGGTCATAGTTAAGGTATTTATTTGACCTTTTGAGATGCTAATCAGATGCTACTGGTTGTAAAAGCTATACCCTGTTGCCATGGTTACATATCACAACAACTGTCCAAAAGTGAAAACTGGTATAGAAGGAGAAACCTCAATCAACAGCAGACCAGGCATCTGTATCTCAAGCGAACTCTGTATTTGAATCCCCACTTGACTTGCAGTTATTGAATCAAAATTCTGGACTGTACTTGCCTGGTTGCCAAGACAATTAACCAGGAGTGTGGAAAACATATTACAACCATGACTAAATGTTCCATCTACTACATGACCAAGTCAAAGTGCCATACGCAATTTTAGAAATTGTTTCATGTCATAACAAATTAATCAGTCTTAATGACATTTTTTGAAAGAAAAAAAAAATTACCTACTCATCTCTTTGTGAGGCTAAAGTTTAATTAGATTGATGACCTGAAGAGGTGTTGCTGCTGAAGTCAGGTATTAACACAGCAGAATAGAAAGGCTGTTAAATTAAACCAAGCCAAATCAAAAGTGGCAGTGCATTCATGCTGAATGAGAGCTCAGTTAATACACTGCTGAAGAGCACTTTTTAGGTGTCTATATAAATATATATCGAAGTTTGAAATAGAGAATGCAATCATTAACAAAGCATTTAAATACACACTCACAGAAACTCAATGGTTTTCAGTGATGAAGTCAGCAGTAGAGGGTTTGAGTGACTGACTTTCAACTTTGCATGATTGTTGGTGTCAAACACAAAATAATCACAAAATTAGAAAATATTTTAGTGATTGGTAGTTGTGTGGATAAAAGCAGCTTGCTCGTATCAGCGCTCAGAAGACAGACATTGGGCAAGCTGATCAGATGTAGAACCACTTCAACTGATTTCTTTCAATGTGAAGGAGCAGGAGCTCGACTTCCAAGATGACAAAATGTTCCTGACAGAAAGTTTCCTAAAGTTTCACAGGGAAGCTAATTCCTTCGTAGAGAATTAGATTCCTACAAAGGAAGTTAATCTCAGCCGTTTGTATTCAAATGAGCCAAACCTCATGACCCTAGGTAATAGCTAGAATGTATCCGGACTGGTTAAATAATAATAATAATAATAATAATAATAATAATAAGCTTTGCTCTTTGACTGTCCATCTCCTGCTCCATTCTATCGTTGCTCATGAATACAACACAACAACATTAGATATCTGAGCTCTAAGTTAGGGCAGGAAATGATGAATCAGTGCTTCAAAGAATTATGGCAGTTGGGCAAATTACGTTTATGCCTGGCAAAGTGTAATGTAGCCAATAAATGAATATTTGAACAGTGTGTAGTATCTTTATAATTACAATTTAAAGACATCATCTGAAAAATCCCATAAATGTACAATTCATAAGCTGTGGATTGTTTAAACTGATCTTTCTTTACCATCTTGTATAGGGCTGTTGTAAACAAATATTTTAATAATCAAGTAATCTATCAATTATTCTTACGATCAATCGAGTAATCGGATAAAAAAAAATTGCTAAAATAAAATATTGGTAAATCTGGCATAATACCAGTGTTACTATAGGATATCAATATCAGTCCAATTTTTCATATTTGAACTTTCCTAACAATTACCGTAATTTCCGAACTATAGAGCGCACCTGATTATAAGCCTCACCCAGTACATTTTTAAAGGAAAAACCATTTTGTACATACATAAGCCACACCTGTCTATAAGACGCATGTGCCTACATACAGACGGTACACAGAAAGAGTTTTCAAAGTTTTAATAATATACCTTAGCTTTTCTTTCCAAACAGTGCCTGTGACGCGGCAGTAACACAGCAGCAATACGGTAGCACAGCACTAACAGGGCTGGTAAAAGTCACTGAGAGCCTCTTCATCTTCCTCCTGTGCA